>LPNX010065451.1:315693-371578 GCA_001517045.1 Pseudotsuga menziesii | reverse complement strand
CCCCCCCCCCCCCCCCCCCCCCCCCCCCCCCCGAATTTCACTAAAATTTGGGGGTGGTCTCCACACGTCCCCAATGTGCGTTTCCCCGCTCCCGCGCCCCTACGTCCCGAAAACTTGGGGGAACATTGTCAAATACAATGGATACCCCATAATTGGACCAATCATTTGTAAACTTTCCAAGAGCATTATTGATTTTGGCTCTTTCCCTATCAAGTCCCACTATTCTAGCTTTGTCATACTCATAGCTCCTTTATCCTTTAGGGGCACCATTGATTGTTGGACACAATGGCTACACTAAGGGGGGGGTTGAATCGTTGTGTAGGCAATTTAAACCATTTTTCAACTTCTATTAATCAAGCAGAGTTCATCAATGCATTATGCTACCAATTACATCATCATTGCATAAGCATCCATCAACTAATCAATAGTGAATCATAAGCATATCATCAACTAGATCAGTGAATCATAACAAGTAACACAACACAAGAGAACACAAGATTTGTATGGTAAACTTGTTTTGTATATTTTTATGAAAAACTTCAATCTTCGCAATTACATCAGCACCAACTGATAAGAAGAGCACCAACTCTCATTCGAAGGCCTAGCCTGGTCTTCTCAGCTCCAACTGAGAAAGAGTTGAGGAATCCAATCGCCAAGATTGCAAGACTCAACTTGCCAATCAAGAAACACTTCTGCAAAGGTTGCAAGACTCAACTTGCCAATCAAGAAACACTTCTGCCACTGTCCCAAACACAACTCAATCAACTGCTGCTCAACCATCTTGCCACTGTCAATCAGCTGTCACAAATCACTGTTAAGTCTAAGCAATCTTCGTCATGTCATGGATGTCATTGTCAAATCAAAGTCAATGTCACTGCTGTCACAAGTCATCAACTACTGTTATCATTCTCAGATCACTACTGCTCTATCAGTCAAGTCATCCAAGGAGTCTGCATATACACTGCTCATGCCAATATGTCAAGGAGTCTTCTCTGCTCATGTCAAGACTTCAAGGATCTGCTCTATGTCACTTCAAACAATTGTCTCTTAAGGCTATCATAGTATGTCGCCAGTCGCTTTCATTACACATTATTATCACTGACATGCCAAGGCTGTCACTATCATCAAGGTCGTTGTACTAGTCTTTGACTGTTGTACTGTCATAACCCCAATTTTCCGAAAAAATTAATTTTTTTTTAAAATAGCATATATTCTTATTAAATGCAGTTATTAACTGAATTGATTAGTTTTATGTTACTAAAATTATAACTGAATGATCTTTTGATTATACTTATCCTTAAAGAAATAGTTTCCTTTTAGTTACTGATTTGTTTTCTGTTGCGACTACAAGGGGGATGTCATGACAGACTGGGCTTACTTAGCTTCCGAGCTAATGCAGCAGTTTTCCTTCTCTTACAGATATGCAGGTAATATGTTCGGGTCGCTGCTAACAAATCTCTAAAGTATTCAATAACGATTTGTTGTACAAATTCATTCAATAAAAGTATATATACGTGCTAGTCAGATTTACCAGGCTTCTAAGGTAAAGCTTTAACTATAATCTCTTTTAAGATCATACTGATAGCGAGTTGAATTCTACTAGTAAAGATGATAGCTATTTTCCTTCATGATAGCAGGATTAAGTATCCCTATGGAGTACTGAACCATTTGATGTGTCTACTGAAATGCAAGTATAAAAGTAAATAAATGTTTCTTATCTAGCACAGTAAGTATAACTGGGTTACCACATCAAGATCTAATTCTATTTATCCATAGTTACTGCAACATGCCAAGTTTAGATTCGGAATATGTTTAGATTTGCAACTGCAATTGTAAAGGATATGGTAGTTTAAGTATCAACATATACTTTTCTTACTTCAAGCATTTACCAAGTTTATTGCATGATACAAGTCTTCCTTTAATACTTTGAGGATCTGCATTGTTTTGGAATACTACTTCTATTTTCATGATCGAAGTTTGTATGGAAACAAAACCTTCTAAAATCATTTCTACGTTTTTTATACTCATGATTAGAATATTGTTTTTATTCTAAAATCAAAGGTTTGTTAGTAAGATTATAGAACATTTTCATACTTATTATACTCAAATTCCAAATACAATGTTCTTGTCCATACTATCAAGCCAAGAATGCTGAGTTTTCTCAAGCTATCAGTCAGATATTGACTTATAAAATCTTCTATAACCTTTAGGCTTGAAAAAAAGATAAAAGTCTATTTGTCAACAAGAAAATGGTTCTAAGACTACTAACATGATATCATTCTACTAGCAAGTGTTCAAGAGTAAACCATAATCGAAATTCACATAGTTTGCTTACTATACTATTATAGACTTTTATAATTTTATAATGTTATGCCTTTTTTCTTCAGTTGTAAACTAGGGCAATTTGTAATATGAAGTAGATTCATAAACAAATTAAGCCATGGTAATTAACCTTACTCCTTTGCTTTATACATCATTACAACCAAAACAACTCTCCAAACCTAAGGGTACGAGACCAACGATAAACAAAATCTATAAAGCAATGTTTTATAAGCATTATTCTAACCATCCATATGTAAATATATGAGACTAACGATAATCCAATTCTTTAAGTTTGATAAACATTATTCCAATGCTTATATGCTTGATTGCGTAATGCAGGTGATTTGACTATAGAGTATCGAACCCTATGGAATCCCCGCGTTTGAAATCATTGGAAATTCCCGTTGTGGAACTATAGAGTTCCCACCCACTGCATGCAAATAATTTAAGGGGTTACGTGGGCTCGTCTCCACCATGCACTGGCGTTATAAAAGCGTTTGACTTAACCCTAAACATCATTCCTCCGCTGCCTTAGGGCCTCCGGCCGATCTGCAGAACCTTCTAGTCCGTTCCACTGCTTGCACTGCCTGATAGCATTTCCTATGCTGGTTCAGTTCCTCATGGACTTACCCACTGCACTGAGAGGAAGGTTACTGTGTCGAAAATCTTACTGTCAGTGCTGAATGGTATTTGTTTTATTTAGGGTTTCTCCCTTGGCATCTATTGCCTGACTCGTTACTGTGTAAGCCGTCGCCTTAGCTTAGTGCTGCGCATCCTCCTCCATCGTGACAGGTTACCTCCTTATCCAGCGAGCTCCTTCTTCTCTGCAGTAATGAGGGGTTTACCTATCTTCCTGCTAGTGGTTGTTTTGCTGTTCTTCGGTGCCCGCGTTTCTATCAAACTCTAAGGTATGTACAGAGTTTTCTTCGGCTTTCTATTTAAAATATTAGCTTAACATTCACATTTTTATAAGGTTTTAATATTAACTGCTCCTTCGCTGCAGGGTCGGTCTCCTCCTTATGGCGTGGATGGCGCAAGACTTCGACAGTTGGCTTTCCCCGGTAAGCCTGGTTTTATCCATGGCATTCCCTCCATGCTGGTTCTTAGGGCAGTTAAGGGTTTGGTTTCGTGATGTAAATCTCTTGCTGTTACTTTGGTTCATTGGGTGAACCCTAACACTGTTAAAAGAGTTCGACTCTTCGTTTATTATGGAACCTTGGCTGAAGCCGAGACTGTGGGTTTTGGGTTTTGTTTAAAAACTGTGTAAAGCATGCAAAAAGATGTATTACTGTTTGTATAGGCTGTAAGTTTTACTTTAATGTAAAAGATACTGGCAGCCGTGAGGTGCCAAGGAGATAAACTCCATCCTTAGTACATATTTTAAGTTTCTATCAGCGTTTACCCTGAACTCGGAGCTATGTGCTGTCCAAGTTACTTTTCTTAAATAAATATTATGTTACTGTACAGTTTTAAATCCATTACTGTTTAAATTTTGGCTTATTAAGCTTATCTGTCTTCGTTATATTGGGTTCCTGTGAATTTGATAAAATACTTGGTATATTTTAAGTTATTTATTCGTGGTACTTGCTGGTAGGGTTTTACTGCATTTTAATAATTTACAGGGTTAATTATTTTATAAAATTGTTATAAGAGTTATACTTGACAAACTAAAAAAATCTTGAGGTTCTAAATGACATTTAAAAGTCATTGACTGTATCACCAAGCTTATAGGTTTTTATACTAAAATTCCTGCTAATGAGAAGAGATAAGATATTACTGTAATTTCCAAATAATATAAACTTATATACAATAATTAATAGGATATTAATATCACTGCTTATAATAACCTGGTTATCTTCCTGTAATACTTATTACTGTTGTTATTTGTTCTGATTAGGATCTTTTATAATTATGTAAAATAATAGTAGTTTATTCTCAGTTTATAAATAATCCGTGGTTAAAGTATTCTCCAAACTTATTGTTAATTAAATTTATAGTCAAGGGTTTTGTACTGGCTTTATACCCTGATTTACTAATTATTAGAAAAACTGTAATTTTTAATGCATAATTTATACCTTTCAAATTTATGTAAAGTCTTTATACTCTCATTATATTTTAATAATGTCCTCAAGTATTATTTATCTACCTTATAATACATAGAGTATAAATCGTTTGCAATTATTTATTTATAATGAGTATAAATAGTTTATTTATACATAGTCCTTATTTATTATACATAGAGTATAAATAGTTTAAGTTTGCAATTATAATAATAAAAAATATTACCTTAGGTGTTACAATAGTAATACTCCTATATTGTATGTAATATGAGTTTATTGTTATTAATACAATAAAGGTATTATCTCTTTTATGAGTACCAATGTTTCCATGGTTACTTTTTAATTTAATTTATAACATTCTGTTATTTAATTAGTTTATCTGTTTAGTTATGATGCCTGTGTATATAATAACATTTATTCACTATCTATGAAATAAGGTAACAGTTATGCAATCTATTTGAGCTCAGTCGATATAAAAGAAAATTTAGTAATTTATAACTACATCCTTAACCATAAATATAGACTAACACAACTAGGTTTTAACTGAAGAATCTAAACAATATTCAATTACTTCTACTATCAGTATTGTCTTTTCAGCATAAAGAAGTTAGATTCTTTCAAACTAGAAGAAAAACAATTATAAAGTTTAAACAGCAGATACACTTAGTCTATCTTTTTCTTAGCACAACTATTACATTTGTCTAAAATATTAGGATTACTGAGAATGATATACTGTTCGAGAAAAATAGTTTTTATCTATGTGCATAAACAGCTGTCAGTAAAGCAAATAATGTCTTCCGATGTTAAGTAAAGAAACAATCTACTATTCTACCATCTCATCATACTATCTGTTTATAATTTTTACCCCTGTGCTGGAGTACGGTCTGGTAAAACCCAGATGTGGAAAAACACAATGGTCTTTAGTTTTCATCAACAGATTCAAATACTGATAAACTAAACATTTACATTACTAAAATAGCTAACTCTTCTGTCATAGAAAATAAGCATAACATTCATCCATTCACACTTATTAAAACAAAAATAGTTAAGTGACAGAACCTGTTTGAACTGGGACAACAACAGCAATGGGAGGCCGTTCCTCCCTACCAACTCCTGGAGAGCGCTCAAACAGCGACTCCTCAGGACCCCCGAGCTTACTTTGGTCTCCCTGGCTGGAACTAGGTGCAGCAATAGACAGATACCAGTCTTCAAAACTCAGTATTACTCCAGGACTTATCAGTAAGTCCTCCCAGCCAACAAGCTGTAAATAACAAGTTACTGCAGCATTCCTCTCAAAACAACTTCCTTACTGTTTTTCCCTCTTTCCTCAATGAATTTCCTGAATATAATTCACCTGAATGAATTCTCTCTGGAAAATCTCTGAGCAACCTCAGCTCTCTTCATTGAGTACTTTTTAAAAGATTGCCTAGGTCTTTTTGGGTTAGTTGTCATTTAATGAGCCACCTGCTCTGATCCCACTTTCTTGGGGGATCATGACCCCAAATATAGGGAAGTTGCCACCTGCAACTTAGGAAGTGTTTGAGGATGCTGCCACTTGTCTTTTGCCCTCCACCTAGTTCCATCCACCAGTTTGACCAGTAACCTCTTTTTAACAGCTCTCCCATGTTGTTGTCTCCACAATTTATTTATTAATAATAAAATATTCTAAATTACATTCCACTTCTGTTGACTCTGCTGAGTCATCAGTTCCTACTTAGCATTAATTTAACATAATGTCTCAAGAATATAATAAAAACAATTAACATTATTTCACAAAATTGGGGTATGTGACATGTACTATTAAATAAACTCAATTAATCAATTAAATGCCAAGCAGTCATCAACTGTGAACTACTTCCAATTACTGACTGTTCATGCAACCAATATGTGGCGATTGATGTTACCTTTAAACACTGTGAAAACTTCATGCATCATACAAATCAACTACAATCTCACACAGTTACAAGTCCAAATATGCTCCAGACTTCCCAGTTAAGTCTGCTCCAAACTTCTCAATCTGGGCTACTATGGGATTGATTCAAAACTGCTCCAAATACTCTCTGTTACATGAGTAAAGTCTGCTCTCAAGGCTGCTCCTAGATTGTCACAAAAGGACTCCTAAAATCGTCACAAATGGCTACTCAAATTACAATACGAACTCAGCAAAAGTATTGCTCAACAATAGTCCTTTAATTTTGCTATTTAACACAGTATGATCTCTGTCTTATAACAGTCCCAAACTATTGCTTATTACAGCTCATTAATGAGATCTACATCACAGTCCTAATAAACTCAAAAGTGCTGCCACCAATATTAGACATAGGGCTGATATCAACCTTATACCCAGTCAAAGTTGTCTTCAAATGTATCATCATAAATACCAAATAACATCCCTGTCACAGAAGAATAAAGATAGCCAAAGAATCACACTCACTTACTGATCCATACATTGACCTGTTGTTCCTGCACCTCAGACTTTGCTGCCTCAGGGAGATACCCGAAATTCAGAGCAAGAAAAAGATTTTCATCTTTTACTGCGGCTGTCTCAGTAGACGAATTTCAAAGCTATATCTCACATCGTTTGAATGGAGTTTCAAGGTATATTTATACTTGTTTCAATGTGGAATTTTCAATTTTTTTTACTAGGCCGACCTTGCACATGGTTTAATATTAATTAAATTCTTCTTTTAGCAGGCCGACTTCTCATGTTTTATTTAAGAGTTTCAATCCATAAATTAAGCAATAGCCCACATGGAAAATAACATGGTGAGCTGGCTGATTTATTTCCTTTTGTTTGGGTTGTCCTTCATATTTGAAGTTTGCTTAACTCAAGCTCCACGTTACATTAAAGTTTCCACTTCATTACTGTTCGTAGGGATTCATATTAAAGCCACATTATGCTTCAGCCTTTCCATATTTCAAAGATTTGGGATAGGGCTTGAAGAGCCTTTTCAAAAGTTTCATCGCTACTTCAATAGTGTCCAATGGCCATCAAGCAAGACATGCATTTATGCAAGTGTCAAAAACTTCATCAAATCACCATGTGTGGGTTTCAAGACCCAATTTTCCATGTGCACAACATAACCATCGAGTCTTCATGGTACAAGTCAACGAGTAAGAGTGTAAGGGCATCATAAGGGATGAAAAAGTTCCAAGAGCTATTATACCATCATTTATGTGGGCCCAAGACCCAACCATCCATGTACAAGGATACCATTAGCAAGGGGTTCATCATTAGCACATCCAAGGGTTTCACACGGACATGAGCCACATCATCTTCAACAAATGACCACAGTATGGGTCATTTGTGGCACCTAGTATATCCTGCTTGCAATGTCATCAACAATCACAACCTTTGTCATTAATGCCTTCAGCTTTGACATCAATGACAACCATGCTCAACAAACTCCCCCTTTGTCATTGATGGCAACACCTCTTCAAATATTCTCCCCCTTTGACATTAATAACAAAGGGCCAAACACTCAACAATCAAGTCATCAAAAGCTTCACAATACCCAAAAACTTCCTGAGATCATTCTGAAATAAATGTTGTTGATAATATATTCTTCCTGAATACTTCTCTGCTCCCCTAAGAACATTGGCAAGAAGAATTTGATCTTTAAACATTACATGATCACCCTGTGAAGATATTGTTCCTTATCACTTGGTGTTCATCTACAGACCCTTCTTAGCGAACTTATTATCATTACTAAAGATACTCTTTATTTCTAGGAAATAACAAAGTCCTCCTTCAAACAGTTGCAAAGCACCCATACTCTAATAAACAGATGCACTGGCTTCTACTTTGCAAAGGACAGGCTTTACTGCTACTTCTTTGGATATACTAACTCCTTCTTGATCTCTTCAAATCAAATCATACTAAAACTCTTTTGTTAAGGATGAACTTCAAACATTAGATTGTCATTTTGCACATCATTCTTTGACTTTCATCTTTAGATCGGTTCTTGCATTTGCTTGTCTTCTCAAGTTCTCTTCTTGGATCTACACTTGAAGTGGATTTTGAAATGATTTGCAAGCCACTCAATTGTTTCTTTTTTGCTGAGACAACAATTCCTCTTTGATTCTCCTTAAACAGCATTGCATTTTCTCAGAAATATCGCTAAAGGGCTTGCGTGGAGGAACATTTACAATTTTAGCAGTGCAGCAATATGCTGGCCAATACACAGAACGATTGCGATATTTGTTGTCCTTCAATGAAATGCCAAACCATCTCTAATCATACTTCTGGAAGTGATCTTTTGTAAGCAGGTCATGATCGACCCCCTTCTCTTGTGATCAAATCTGCAACCAAACAGTCTTTTATCATCCTTGCTGCTATCATTCCGTCTTACCAATTTAGATATATGTTGTTACAGGATAGCATACTTCATTATATCTGAAATAGATCAACACATGTATGTCTTTACTCGACATTGTCATCACATAGTGCTTACCCAAGGCTGAGATGTCCTTCACAGCAAATATGAAGCATGGTTCAAGAATGTATAGGCTCTTGAAATCTTCACAAGTTTAGCTGTAAATATTTCACACAAACCTTCACTGGATATGCATTTAAATCAGAAATCTGTACCAAATTCTTCATAAGTTTTACACCCACATCTTTAAAGTTTACAGCATAAAATTTTCACAAGGGTTTGCACAAATTCCTTCACAAGATCTACAACATGAATTCTCCACAAATTTTTCTCTTCACAAAGTTTGAATCATCATCTCCTTCCAAGTCTTTAGTGCCAAAATCAGAACTTTGGCTGTGCCTTTGAGTAACCCAAGGTTAGAGTTGAGAGTCTTTCATCATATGAACAGGACAGACCTTTCATTCTAAAAAGAACCTTCACCTAACTGTGTATATTTCTGCTGTCAAGTACAGGGTCTGATGGATGGTTTCTTTGTATGCTTTGGACTGTCTTCCTTCGTTTCAAACTATCTCCTTAACATAGTTCTTGCTAGGCCTCAACTTCCTCTTTAATGCTACTGTGTACTGCAGGAGCTGTAACTTTGAATGTCTTGATATGTATGGTCTCACAATGTCATAGATTTGAAATCAGAAAATCACAAGTTGACTTGGTTTGTCTCCTTTTAAACAGGTTGAAGACTTGATTTACAAGACCAAAACTTTAAATGTCTTTTCCAGCCTCATTACTGTCTGCAGCTTCTTTCTTGAACTTTCCTTAGACCTCCACTTGAAGAGAAAAAGAACTTGACTGTGGCCTAGACTTTGGATGATCTTCTTGCTCCAAAGAAATCATATCACCTCAATCCTTTGGATAACCTTGAGAACAATTGTAGATGCTAGAGGTCAAAGAATGTACATAGATCAACTATATGTACAGAGGGAGTTCATGAGATCAATGCAAATTACTCTTGCTCCCCCTATCAACATGCCAACTGTAACTACGATCCTTGGACATGTTTCACTGCTTGGAGGAACCATCATTTACCCTTGAGTCCATCTTCCAAACTCCATGAACTCAAGGTGTACTAAGGTCTTTGAAAGACCTCAAGCTTGGCTTGACACATGGCAGCCATCTTCTTTGCACTGATCAACATCATTCACGTTTAACAATATATTCTTTTTCATCCAGACTTGGGAGTGTCTTTGACTTTGAGCACATGTTGTTTGGGCTTCAATTCTTCCTGCATTATTCTTCTTCTAAGGTTCATGGGCTTTCCTTGCTGATGTGTATGAGGCATTCCTCACAGATTGTCTTCTTGAATTCACACAATCTTGAGCTTTGTGTCCAAAGCCACTGCAACTATAACATCTCATAGTACGGCAATGTGCACCAATGTGACCAACATGATTGCATGTCCAACACCTAACTGTGTTGTTGGGGCTTCCAACACTTCTTCCTTCATAGAATCTATAATCCATAGCCTTGTGACCAAAATCATTGCATGAATAGCAATAATCATTAAAACCATCTTCATACCTAAGTGCTTGATTCCATCTTGAAGTTGTTTCTCTCCTGAATCTGCTTTGAGGTGTGGGACCAACTTATTGGCGTCTTTCTGATCTTTTGAAGTCTTCTTTATGTTGTGCAGGTTCTTGACAAGTAGCTTTGCTTTCATTCTTGGGCATTCAAGGGCTTGCTTCAGGAGTCTTAGGAGTCCATGTTCCAACCTCAGATTTTCCTTATTCCTTGTTGTAGCCAAGACCGGATTTGTCAAATGGAGATCCTTAGCACATACAAGCCTTGGAACATACTTCCACAAACGTGTTGTATCGTTTTGCTTTTTCCCATCATCACTGTCAGTATCATTATCATCATCCTCTTCCCCTTCCTCCTCTCCATGGTATGTGCCACTCCCTACCCCTTCCTCCTCATCACTACCACTGGTATATATGTTTTCCCAACACCACCATCATGATAAGAAGTGGAACCAAAAACAAAAACCACATACCCATCATGCTTCTTGACTCAAGATGAGAATCCCTTGTTGCCTGCAGTAGAATGATGGAGGAGAAATGGGAAAGAGTAGGAGAAGAGAACTTTCAATATTTAAAATTTTAACACAGTGAATATTTTTTCAAAAACATACAAAGATTGGGATTTAGAGCCTACCTCTTTAGCTCTAGAATGGTGGTTGAATGTCTCTATGGAAGCCTTCAAATCTCCCTTCCAAGCACTCACAAATATTAGCGCCTTCAATCACCCCTTTAATCACCCTTCCAAGCTCCCACAAATTTGCTCACAAACAACTAGCAAACCCACTCAAAACCCTAGCAAAGAGAAGTGAAATGCATGAAACCCAGGCTTGTCGAAGCGCCAAGGAAGCATTTTTGGGAACGATGAGGAAGCGCTCTAGGAGAGACGCTTACTCATCACTACCTAAGCGTTCCTGAAAAAAACAAGGAGCACTTTTTTAAGGGAAGCGCACTTCCAAAAATTGCTCACAAGAGAAAGCAATCAAGAATCACTCTTCCAGGACCAATTCCTTATCGCTTCCTCTGGGAGCGAAGCAGGGGGGGCGCTTCCCCACAGCACAAGATTTGACCATAGTTTGATCTTGAGAAGAATATTAGTTGAGCACTGTATCTCTTTTGGCGTCATTTCAGACTTGGGGATACTTGTTATTGGTTTATCTAGGCATCCTAGGAGACTGATCACCTTGTCTACACATGCTAATGTTTCTAAGCCTTCAAGCAACTATTTTGACCATGACATAAGGGGCTATTACTTGAGCACCCTAACTCTTTTTTATGATATTCACATTGGAAATGCTTGTTTATGAGATAACTAATGCATTATGTAGGGGTGTTCAACGCACCCTAACTCTTTTTGATGATATTCACATTCGACATGCTTGGTTATGAGATAATTGATGCAATTATGAGAGGGTGTTCAACCACTTGGCACATATGTTGAGGCTCTCATCTATATTTTCTCATTATATGATTACACGTGGATGGGGTTGTCCTCTTTGGTTGGAACTTGTTAAAAAATAAGTTCGTTTTCTAATTCAATTTTTTTATTTTAAGTTTAACCCTGTTGGTTGAGGGACATCCAAGAGTCCCCGATTGGTTGAGGGACGTCAGGGACATTCATGAGAAGTCCCTAATTTTGATAGGTCTGGTTAGGGTATGCATTAGAAGTCCCCAACGGAGTCCCTAATGAATTAGGTATGTTTCCAAGGAGTTCCAAAGTCCCCAGGGATCTGGAAGAGGCTACGTGCATTATACCATTACAAACATTAATCTCTTCCCATTATTCGGATCTAATCCTAACAAGCACCCCACTTTTATGCGAATGCATCACTTTAAGCCAAACTTATTAAATGAAGTTGTTAACTTGTGCTTTCAATGTACTTTTTGAAACATTCACCATAAAGATAATGAAACAATGAGAATGCAAGCATAACACACAAAACATTTGATGACGAAGTTCACCAGGGTTCTTGGCTATATCTTTGGGTCTGCTTCAACCAGCAGGACCGCTCAATTAATCTTCAATTGCCAAAAATTACATCAATGAAGGACTTACAATAGGCGCATTGAATACCCCCTTCAATTTTGGACCTCTGTTGTAAAACCAAACAACATATTTGGACTCCTTGCGAAAAAACGTGAAATTTGTGTATAAATTTGACATCTTTCTGTGTTGAATGTTAGGACCTCCCCATGGCACGTAGATTAAGAACACCTCTGACTAGTTGTTCAAATGGAGAAACAAACTGCGAATTTGGATTCCTTGCGAAATTCGTGAAATTTGAGTATGAACTTGACCCTTTTTCGAGCAAGTGAGACAGACCCTCTCTCAGCCTTGAGATATGGAGCCTTGCTCCATAGCTGAAATTCGGCCTCGATTTCTGTGCAGTGTACAGATCCCTTGTACTAGCCTCGAAATCTGTGCCACCTTGGCTACCTTCCTACATGGTCTTCTCTGCAATCTGCTCTACCCTTGGCTGTTGGGATGACCCCCTTTTATCTTAGGTGGCCAATGCCAAGCCTAACCCCTTTTCTACCAATTTTGTGGGTGCCAAGTCAACACTATTGTCATCCTGCTGAAGTTGGCGAAAGTTTGGAGACGCTCGACTAAACTTGGGGGTCTGTTGTCGCCAGCTAAATCTAGCGGGCGTTTACATAACAGAAAGGAGAACTGGCGAATGTTTTGGCGGAGACCAAATTTGGCGATTTTGCTATATTTGGTGTTGTTTGCTAAGTCCGATCACTTGCACACTTATCAAGGAGGCCATGTGGAGGTGCCACATGGCCTCAGGTGTTGCCACATGGTACCTCTGCATCTCCTTTTCTTTCCATATTTCTCAAAAACTTCAAACTGTGATATCTCCCTCATCCAACGTATGTTTGAGGAAATTCTCATGCCATTGGAAAGCTCTTGCCAAGCTCCACACAATGGTGTTGTTATTTTTGGAATTGAACACTATGATTTATGAGAGTCTTCAAATCCTCTTGGATCATTCCTCCCCAATAGGAAGGTTTTGGACCTCCAAAAGTTTTTTAACATCAATCAAGTGAGGGCATTGCCTCCCTACTTGGCCTGAGTCCACCCATCTTGTTCGATCATGAACACCTGATACATCATGACAAATTATCCAAACATAATAACAACTGCAATAATATTGCTAACATCAATGCTCATTCCCTTATACCTACAATCTCCTGCATTCATGGGCATATTTATCAACCAGAAACAACTAGCTAACAATAGGAAGTCCAAAACCTTCCTCCCCACTAGGAAGGTTTGGACCTCCAAAAGTTTTTTAACATCAATCAAGTGAGGGCATTGCCTCCCCACTTGGCCTGAGTCCACCTATCTTGTCTGATTCATGAACACCTGATACATCATGACAAATTGTCCAAACATAATAACAACTGCAATAATACTAGTGACATCAATGTTCATTCCCTTATCCCTACCATAGTTACATATATGGGCGATATATCGCCCATATCGCAAGTCATTCCCCTTGGTGATATATCGCCACTAAAAAATCGCGATATTTTCAAGATTTTGAATATATCACGATATATTCAATGTGTCGCGATATATTGGGAATATGTCGCGATATTTTGGAAAATATCGCCCTTCTAAAACAATTTACATGGAATTTGAGAAATAAATCCATGGGTTAATTTTTTGTCACTGTTATTAAAACTAAATATATTAAATTCTTAAAGGTAATAAATAGTAATATTAAATTCTTAAAGTAAAAGGATAGAAAATGAAAGTTAAGGAGAATGTCGAGATAGAAAATGAAAGTTAAGGAGAATTTCACTTTTACTTAAATTTTTAACATTACCATTAATTGTTTCAAGTTGTTTGAGAGTGGTTCCAACCTCATCAGACTTCATATGCAAAAAGTAGAATTTTAGATCCCATTTAGAATTCAACAGACTTAATAGTTTTCAAAATTTTAAGATTTCAACAATTCCACTGGATTTTATAAAGTATGAGGGTATGGGATTGGCATTTAATCAAGCACATCAACCCCTCTGTACCTTGATGTTGGTGGCATTGACTGTTGAAATCTTTTATCATGACCTTAATAAAAATGTACCCTTCACTCATTAAACATGGGAAGTTTCATCAAAATTGTAGAGTAGTTGGACCTTCCACCATAGCCTGAGTAGTTGGAGCTTCCAATTTGACGCCTAACTCATCCAAAGCACCTATAGGACCCCCTACTGCTTCTAGAGGAAGGGTGGTGCCCCTTGCCTATAAAAGGGGTAGGAGGGATCGATGATTCCTACTATTTATCATTGTATTATGTAGCATCTAGATGCCTCATGAGTCATGATGATTCATCTCTTGAGAGACATTTATTTTGATCATTTGATGTGATTTTCTATCATTCCATCGGGAACATAATTCAGTATTTTCAGTTTATAGTCAATATGTGATCATGATCCACCATTTGACATCTTATACATCTTATATATTAGTTGTATTTTCATATTTATGTAGCAATGTGTTTATTTGATGTTGTTATTACTTTAGATGTTAAAAAATTTGAAAAAAATGGTTAATTTTGTATTTTTTTTATGCTTTACGACATTTGCCGATATTTTCGCCGTTGTTGCTGATAAGTTACATTCCAGACCCTCGGCGATATATTCGCTGACACGATATCTGTAACTATGATCCCTACAATCTCCTGCATTCATGGGCATGTTGATCAACCAAAAACAACTAGCTAGCAGTAGGACTACATACATTATTGTTAAAGGAAATGAATCAACAATCATTTTCTTCTTTTGAACAATTTTACCGGATGTATTTATCAATTCCTGCTGAAGATCTGGACCACAACCTGGAAATAAATCTAGTACTTCTTGCTCTTTTACATGAAAAGGTTTATTTCTTCCCTTATCATCAATGCCATCTTTCGACTTAGGAGATTGAATAAAAGAGCTGGAACTAGCAAATGGTATACCTTTGACACCCATGGCTGTAATCAGTGCCTCATCCCCTGAATCTGATCCTAGATTATGTTGCACAGTCGTAGTAATCTTATGCTTCCCCTTGTTCCTGAACTTCTTCGATAGCAACTCAGGATGTAGTTTCCATCACTCGTCCTCTTTATGCCCCTTCTTATTGCAACAATGACATGTAGGCTTCTATTTCCTTGTTGTAGCTGCCTTCTTTGATCGTGGCTCTGTAGAGACATCCTCCATACTAAACTTACCCTTGCTAGCTTCAAGATGCGTAGCTTGTACTGCGACTTCATCCAAATTAGTAGGGTCTCAAATACGAATGCAAGCCACTGATATATTTAAGAAGAGTCTCTCTAGTATATAATGGAATCCCCAATGCTAGTGCTCTCTTTTGAAACTCGTGTGTATGCTTGAACACTTTTCCCTTTCAATTGCTTTAGATGTAGCCATTCTATCATTGTCGTCTGAGTGTGTGTTAAGGAAATTGCATAAATGAATTCATCCCAAGAGAAAATGATTTTATCGTTTTGTGCCAAATCTGCTTGAGTCCTGCTCTCCTGCCATACCAAGGATGAACTACTCATAGGCAAGGTGGCCAACATCCTCTTTGACCTGTTGCACCCTGCAATAGACCTCTATTTGCTTGATCCAATTATCAAGTTTTTTTGCATTCAACTCCCCATCATATATAGGAAAATCAAACTTTACATCTAATTTTAACAAAGGAATTCTATGAGAATGAGAGGATTTGAAAGATTTATCTTCAGAAAAATGTTCATCTCCACCATTTGTTGATAACGATGGCGAGGAAGGCTCTGAAGGACCTCCTCCTTCACCTTTGACCGAAGACTCTACAGCTTAATCATTAACATGGCTGGTGCCTTCTCCTTTTCTTTGTACTCTTTCATTGTAAAGCTCTTCCACCATTGCCTTCATCAAATTGAAAGATTCAAAGAAATCATCTTCAAAGTTGTAAGGTCCTATCTTTCTTGGTGAAGCCATCTTTCTCCTTTGAATGTTTCTTCTTGAACCAATCTCAAGATTGTAGCTCCCACGCTTTAGCTTAGCTCTTGTAAGCATCCACCTGTCAGAATACCTTCTCTAATACTACTTGAACAAAAGAGGCTAAGTTCATTATACCATTACAAACATTAATCTCTTCCTATTATTTGGATCCAATTCTGACCAACACCCCACTGTTATGTGAATGCATTAATTTAAGACAAACTTATAAAATGAAGTTGTTAACTTATGCTTTCAATCTACTTATTGAAACATTCACCATGAAGATAATGAACCAATGAGAATGCAAGCATAACACACAAAACATTTGATGACGAAATTCACTAGGACTCCTGGCTACGTCTCCATGTCTGCTTCAACGAGTAGGACCGCTCAATTAATCTTCAATTGCTAAAAATAACATCAATGAATGACTTACAATAGGTGCACTGAAGACCCCCTTCAATTTTGGATCTCTATTGCAGAAACAAACCACCTTTTTGGATTCCTTGCGAAAAAACATGAAATTTGAGTATAAACTTGATACCTTTTGTGTTGAATGTCGAGACCTCCCCATGGCATGTAGATCAAGAAGATCTCTGACTCGCTACTCAGTTGGAGAAGCAGATTGCAAATCTGCATTCCTTGCAAAATTTCATGAAATTTGAATATAAACTTGACCACTTTCCGAGCAGGTGAGACAGACCATCTCAGCGTCAAGATATGGAACCTTGCTCCAAAGTTGGAACTCTGCCATAATTTTTGTGTAGTTTACAAACCCCCTATGCATGCCTTGAAATTTGAGCCAGCTTGGCCTCCTACCTACGCAGGATTCTCTGCAATCTGCTCTACCCTTAGCTACTGAAATGGCCCCCTTTTATCCTGGGTGGCAAGTGGCAGGCCTAACCCCTTTTCTGCCAATTTTGTGGAGGGCAAGTTAGCACTGCTGGCATCCTGCTAAAGTTGGCGGAAGTTTGGAGATGTCCAGATAAATTGGCGGAAGTTTGGAGACGACCAGCTAAACTTTGCGAGTTGTAGTCACCAGCTAAATCTAGCGAAGGTTTACATAACAGAAAGGAGAACTGGCGTAGGTTTTGGTGTAGGCCAAGTTTGGCAGTTCTACTATATTTGGCAGAGTTAGCTATAAGTCCACGTCAAGGAGGTCATGTGATTGGTCCACGTCATCCAAGTGCCACATCATGCTGACATGTCACAGTGTCAGTCGTCCACCACATCATCATGCCACGTTATCATGCACGTCATCATGCCACATTAATAGTGCCATGTCACCCACTACGTCATCATGCCACATCAACATGCCGCATGGCACATTTTTATTGGTCCATTTGGACCACTGAAAAAGGCCAAAAATGAGTGACATGTGGCACCCTCTGGTGCTTCCATGTGTCTCATGTTGGCGTCATCATCTATAGGGTGTTTCCACATGGTGCTCTATAGAGGTGCCACGTGGCACCTCTACAACTCTTTTTCTTTCCTTGTTTCACAAAACCTTCAGACTGTGATATCTCCCTCATCCGACATCTGCTTGAGGCGATTTTCGTGCCATTGGAAAGCTCTCATCGTGCTCTACACAATGGTGTCATTATTTTTTGCAATTGAACACTTTGATTTCTTAGCATCCTCAAATCCTCCTAGATCAACCAGAACGCAAGGAACGGATGAAATTTTGGGGGGGACAGGTCCCCGTGCAACATAGCCACAAATAAATTTAATAAAATCAAAATATATTATGTTTTGCTAAGATAAATTTTCAAATCACCTTGAACCTTATCATCCTATCTATATTAGCAATCCTATTAGGGATCCCCCCTTGTTGAAATTTCATTTGCACCGAACAATTAATGCAAATCTAAAAATCCACATTCTTCCAAGAAGGTTCCTTGGATCTAAATCCTTGAATTTTCAACTTTTAGGACTACTGTAAATTAATGTGTAAAACAACAAAGGAATAATCACAATAATCCACTTTTAGTAGCCCCAAAATTGACGAAGATTCAAATCCAACCACTTAAGATTGCCTAACTACAATTAGTCAGCAAACCCTGAAACAAAGTTACAGGAAAACCCAATGTAAATAAAATTAATAATCCATGTATGGATAATAAAATATATTTGATAAGATAAGTGATTATATTACAATGAGAATGATACTTTGTATAAATACCCATGCTGGGTGCCCTTTTGTAAAGAGGCATAACCTTTCATCAAGGTGTCCCTTCATTAATTATTAGTTATTTAATTATTAACATTTATTAATGTTTATTTACTATTTATTTTGTTCATTACAAACCCTATCTCTTCCAAGTGCAAGAATACCTCCAACACTATCTCAAAGGTAAGACATCCTCCTCTTCTTCCCCAAATACATTCAAAGGTTTCCAACCCTCAATCACTAGCCTCCAAGAGATGAAAGCCTAACCCTACAATCCAATATGAAACCAAAAACCCCTAACGCCCATGAGAGATCAAATGCACAAAGAAGAAGTTAAAGAGAGAAATCATCCACCTCCTCCTCATATGCTCCACTAGGGTTTCCTCACAAACCTTAGTGCATCACTAAGAGAGCACTCTAAAGAAGAGATTCAAATGAATGCGTTATGTGATGTGATGTTTGTAAAGACACTCTCCTTCATGTATTTATATGAAAGGTAAGGGAGGCCAATGATACAACACAAGTCGACCTAAGTCTTACAAGCAAGCCTACTTTACATATGTAAGCCACACACAAAAGAAGCACTTTACAAGCATCAAGCTCCAATGATGATGTCATGCACAATAGTGACCCAAGGTGATATAACTATGCAAGGAAAGTCCACACCACTCCATCCCGAGCCTCCATGGACTCCATCCATCCACCAAAACTAGGTACTACACAAAGGCAAGTACCCTTTGCAAGAGCGTTGTCAAAGCCCCAAGCATCCTCGAGCCATCTCTTATCCTATGTAGAGGAAACAAAGATTGCACATGCCATCTAGGGTTTGTAGACCTCCTCCACAATACACAACAAACCTCATATTATGTAGAGCATTCTCACACCAAGTGAATCCTCCATGTGGCCATCATGTAGAGTGTCCACCATCCACGCAAGAGATCTCCAATGCCCTCAGGTAGAACATTGAGCCAGTGATCATCTGAGGTCTAGCATCCACTAAGCAAGCTATCACAATTGTGCATATCCATCACGGACCATCTAGGGGCTAAACATACACCATGTACCCCAAATCTCATGAAGCACCCCAAATATAGTCGAAACACTTTCAAAGTAACCCGAAATTCTAACTCCCCTTGTACTAAAGGAGAGCCAATCAAAAGAAAAGAAGATGGTTGTGTTGTGTGGTGATAGTGGCACCTTTTTGTAATTACTTAGAAGCTTGCAACTGACATTTGGGCTTTATATCTTAAGTGCAAGATTTATCAATAACACTTCCCGCATTGATTCCGCACTTTGCTCTTACTCCCAACAACACTCGATCATACACTTGTAACTGTACTAGTCTGGTTGATTATTTTATTTTCCAGTTTGCATTTTATTTTGTTTGCATTCATATTTCATAACTCTATATTTTGATTTATTGCTCTGATGTTAAAGAAATGCAAATTATTATCCCTTTTTATAGATAATTCTACAATATTTTAGCAAGATTCATGCTTGTGTTGTTCATCTTGGCCATTTTTGCTAAGAAGTTGATATCAAGTTATTGAACCTTGTAGGCTTTGCTTATAACTTACAATAAGGACCTCCAATTATTAAAGGTGCTTTTAGGTTTGAAGTTTGAATCTACAATATCTCTCCTTTTTCCTTTTTTTTAATGCTTAGTTATCCAACTTTCGGTCCATCTTCAAGAGTCAAAATTAAAATATTCCAAAAATAATCTAAATGTAATTTTTTTAAACTCCTAACTAGCATTGTGGACAACATGAGTGCAAATGTTAAAGGAGTAACTTGGCAAGGCATGATACGCCAAGAATGGCCAACATAAAAGTATTTGAAAATGACTATATTAATATGAGAAAAGCTATGTTGCACGGGAAACCATCCCCCCCGAAATTTTCGGCGTTTCCTGCGTTTCCATGTTCCACGGACTTTGGAACTTCTCAGAAACGTCCCCAATTCATTGGGGACTCCATTGGGGACTTTGGGACAATTGAGCCATCCCCTAAACGTACCCATCAAAATTGGGCACTTCTCAAGAACATCCCTCGACCAATCGGGGACTCCTGGACGTCCCTCCACTTACACAATTAAAAATAAAAAAAAATTAATTAAAAACCTAGCATAAACCTGCCCCTATTCCTCTAACCTGCAACCGAAGTCACCTAGTTCGAATTCGTGTTTGAGTTCGGCGACTTTGAAATTCGTCTAAAATTCGGCAATGAAAATTTTGGTGATAAAATTCAGCATTAAATTCGAGAGACTATAAAATTAAAAAAAAAATATTAATATTAAACATTTTATGGTATTATGTTAATATTAATATTAGTTTTAATAATTTAGTGTTAACGTTAATTTGGTTTTAGTATACTACTATATATATATAATAAAATTAAGTATATATAATAAAATTTGAGATGAGAAATAATATTAATTAAAACAAAATTATTAATATTTTATGTCCAACATCACAAGCAACAAACAAGTTTAATGATAAATAATAACGTAAACATATGAACCTAAAACAAATAAAATATTTGAATGCAAAAACAAACCTACGACCGCCACCAGAATCGCCCGCTCGTCATTCACAGTTCAATGGAATAAGCCTGTCATTCACAACTCAATGGAATCGACCCTGGGGAGTCTGCGACTATCTTCTTTTGCGAGTCTGCTTGTGTCCTCTTTTCGAATTCACAACAGCGACGACCCTCTACGTAGTGTGGAAAGCTAGCCACGGATTTCTCACACACTGAGAGAATCGACGATTTCAATGCTTCACGACGGCTTTAGTCCAGAATACATGACGACATCAATGGAGAATACAGGACGGCTTCACAATGGAGAATATATGGCGGCGAGTTTGGAATAAAATGCACCGAACTTGAAGGAAAAATTCGGCTGACTTAAATATTCGTCGATTTTCGATTTTCAAGGGGAAAAAACGGTGAACCCGGTGACTTAGCCTGCAACCCACTCCCATTCTCTCTACTCTATCCTACGTTTCTAACCTACACTCCAACTCACTACACCCGCATAACCCTGTGGTTTACCCATCACTCCAACACTCTAGTACCTGCATAATCCTCTGCACTATGGTTCTACCCATCACTCTGCGTGTCGCTACTTGCTAGGTCGGCTCCCGTCTATAGTCTCGTGCACGACTCCCCTATCTATGGCTCCCCTTCCTACAATCCCATGTGTGTCCCTCTCAGCTTGAAGAGAACAACTCATGGCCCCCTCTCGAATCTCTGGCTCTTGGCACATGCTCAATGTTTGAGTTCATGGCTCAACAGAGGCTCACACTCACAATGAGTTTGCCCCCTCTCAGCCACAACACGCTGCAGAGCATAGGTATTTCATATTTGATATATTACATTTTATTTTTTTTATTTTTTTTGGTAAAAACCTCAGCACATGCTATTATAGTTTTATAAAAATATAATTTAGTATTTACAAATGTCATTTACAAACATAAATTTATTTGTTATTTAAATTTCGAAATGATTCAGCTTTCATGTATACAATGTTGTAAATTTTTGTTACTATTTTGACTTTCAAGTTTTAAGTTATTGTTTAATAGTTAACTTAGAAGTTAGAACTATTAAAAGTTTTCAGTTTTAGATCTTAGGTATGTATCTCGAGTCTTTACTATTTCTTTTTGATAATGGACAATACTTTATATTTCCTTCTGTAATTTGAATTTTATAATTAGTTCTACATTTTATTTCAATGCTATATATAATTGTCGTCCCCAACCTGCCGTCCCCTGAAAATTTGGGGGTGCGCTCTAGCCGTTCCGGAAACTCGTCCCCGCGTCCCTAAGGCCAGTGCAACATAGGAGAAAAGTCATTGGGATGGTGGGAATGTAGCAGGATGTACGTGAATGCCATGATTACAATTAAATAGTGAGAAAACATTATTGTGAAAATGTATGGTTCAAGAAAATGAAACAGTAGATATAGACAACATATAGATAATCAATAACCAGGAAGGTGGCGAAACATACAATTGAATGTTGTAACATGTAGATAGCAATTGGTTCAGCTAAGGGCAAATAGAAAGAGTATGAATATAGGAAGAGGTGACAAGTAATTAAAGAAATCACAAGAAGTTTGGAATAAAAGATAATGGTTTTGTAACTATGAGGTGCAGAAAGTCAAAAGGGCTAGCTTTCCATGGGGAAAAAAAAGTGAATGCACAATACAATGACAAACTAGAGATACTAAGAAAGAAATGCAAAAATAAAATGTTCCATCATGTTTTGAGGACAGAAGGGCATAGGAATGGGGAAATGCCTTCAGGTGACATGTGGAGACACCCCCCAGAATTTAAGAAATGTCATGGAAAACATCAAGGTCCCCAACATAGGGGACTCCATCCAAAATCCAACCAAAATAAAATTTAAATATATGAAAAACAATAACAAGTCGCATATATGAATAGTGAAAGCATGAAATAAATATTCACAATTGATTTTGGGATTTGATTTTTTAGTTGTTCTTTTTCATTTTGGGGAAAATTCATGGGGAACATCCTAGTGTCCCCCTTTTTGGAGGGGGCAGTGCCCAGGCGCTCTCCACAAAAGGGAAACACCCCCCATTTCCTAGGAAACGTGTCCCCTTACGTCTCCCTATGCTTCCCCAAAGAAAGGACAGGAAGAAACGTCCCCCAATGAGTTTCCTAGTCCCATAAATGTGGGAAGCATGGGGAATCCGCTCCCTACCTAGGGGAGCTCATCCCCATGTAAAACTGCATAAATGCTATAAACGAGGATGCACAAACCACAAATGTAAACTCTAATGCCATTTTGTGGGACATTTAGTGAGTAAAATAAGTATTCATATTAAAATGTGATAAGAAAGATACAAGATTCCTCCAGTACCAAAATCTCACTCCCTATTTTTACTGATCTTGACAAATAAACAGTACACTTCAGAGAGTAGGCTAAAGGTATTTCACATATACTACACCACACTCCACAATTCATGAAAAACCATCCTTGCTAAACTAATATCACTAGAGCAGTGGAGCCCAATCAGGTGGAAGTTGAATGGTGCAAAATGTACATAGCAATTGGCCAACGGGCAAATGAAAAACAGTACTTAGGACGAGATGATAGGTTATTAAATAAAGCACAAGATGTTTGAAATTTAAAAAAAATGGTAATGTAGCCTAAGTCGCCTGGTTTGAATTCGTGTTCGAATTCAACGACCTTGAAGTTCGTCAAAAAATCAAGAACAAAAATTTTGGTGATAAAATTCGGCATTAAATTCGAGAGCTTATAAAATTTAAAAATATAATAAAAAATAATGATTTTTTTTAATAAAATTCATGTCCTAAACTGTATCAACATTAATATTTACACGCATTAAACATATATTTAAAAAACATTAAACATTAAAACATATATTTAAAAAACATAAAACATTAAAACATATAGTTAAAAAACATAAAACATTAAACATAAAACATATATTTTAAAAACATGACATATTTTAAAAACATTCAAGTGAAAGTTATTGGAGGGCGAGAGCGAGCCAGCCCGCAAGCTGGTTTCAAACACTAGACTAGTCAATAGAGTTTACTGGAGAGCAGCGAGCCAGCGACACACCATAGTTCACTAGGCGAGCACCGACCAGATTCGATGTAGAAGTGTGAAAAGAGCACAGACCCTTCACTGGAAAAAGGGCGGATTCACGACTATCGACTGCTATCTCCACACTTCACGGCGACCTCCATGACGATGGCTTCAATCTCAGTCAATCTCCACGACGATGGCTTCAGTTTCACGGAGACCTCTACAACGTAAGTCGTTTTGGTAGGGTAAACCCTTGGGCCGCCGAAACGCCATTAAAATTGCCAATTTCCAATGATCTAGATCGCCGACCACAAAAAAACGGCGAATTTCGAATTTCTAGGCAAAAATTCGCCGATTGTAGTCACTTAGGATGTAGCTATATGTGACAGAACGTGAATGGTCTAGCTTGTCAAGGAAAAGAAAATGAATGCACAATCCAATGAGCAAGTAGGGATACTATGCAAGAAAGCAGAAATAATATAAATGAGTATGTACAAACCACAAATGTAAGCTTCTTATCTTTAAAGATATTTATGGAAAGGTAGTATCACTTTGCATAAGTACAACTATTGCCATTTGCATTACCATCCATTAGTTGCATAGCAGTGTTCCTCACCGACTGCCATGATATAAACACATTTAAAAGGAAAATGGACCAGCTACTCATTGTTTCCTTATTTATTATATATGAATTAGTCATATTCAGTTCATTAGTTGACATAAAACATTGATAATGCATACAGCAATGCAACTTACAGGGGTGTACAAGGAGCTCTTTTCTTAAACGAGATGCTTGTATAAGAGATGAGCAGAAGCACTCGGGCCTCTACTTCCAATTTCCATCGGGCAATAAAAGAACATATAAATACTTATTGAAATGATGAAATAAGATGTTACTCACTAAAAGGGTGTGTTCAAACTGGGCACTCCGCTTGCCATCTGCTGTCACGGCAGTCCACCCATCTGGCCACATTCTGTCACGCCATACACCTACCAAAGTGGAAATAATTTTTTCATGTGAGTTACAACCTAAATTACAAGAAAAACTAAACCAATATGCCTAATGCCAAACCTGCATTGATCATGGGCTCAATGGTGAATGTCTGTCCAGCTTTCATGATACCAACAGCTTTATTTCCTATTTGATGTCAAGGAGTTGTCAATATGCTCACTAGAAATACTGAACACTGTAATAGGATTTCTCTATGGTGCAATTACCAACAGAGCAGAACATTAGGCACTTAATGCATCATATATTTATTATTTAACATAGCAAGAAAGATTAAAATATGGTCAAAAATGCGCAACTTTAGGTCCATGGCTTATGGCCTCAATTTTGTTCTGGAACATTTAAACTCTGACATCATTGAATGTCAAACATCCCCTGCTCAAATAAAGGTAGATAGAAAAATAGGATACGACCATAATGAGGAATATTTGGTGCACAATGGAAGAGCTCCCCAATACCATGCCCACAATAGGATTTCACCTATTTCACGCAATGTTAACCTTATTAAAAGAGAATAAACACTTCTATCTATCTATCTATGCAACTTATGGAAATAAACGGAAACAGCATGTTAAGAACCAGATAAGATGATCCCCATACCACAGAAACCCCTGACATCGAAGCATGTCGACTGATAACCTCTCCCACTTCACGAAATCTTACTCCTGGTTTAACTGAGTTCGACAAATGAATAGAACGCTTCAGAATGTAGGATAAACCCAATTAACATATCCTACACCACACTTGACATTTCATAAAAAGCCAGCTCCTAATCATGACTGAGCTTCAATGAAAACCAATCACAACCCTACATCATTAGAAATGCACATCATAATTACTTCAAAATGAATACTAAAAAATCCGCTTTTGTTACAGCTAAAAAAAAGCAAGCTCCACAATCTGTCCACAAAGAAAGACTAATATAGAAAACAATGCCTCCAAAAGCTGCCAAAGGAAGACCAATAGTAGCATTGAGATAATCCTCATGTAGAATTTACAACAAGTACAAGAAGCAAAAAACAAAAATAGCACTGAATTTAAAGGAAAAACACAAAAATAACTCATCAGACATATGAGCCAAGGCACAAGATCAGCACAAGTCATTTGTTAAAGCTGCCTAAGTTTATCTATCTATTCCACTAAAAGTGTTTTCCAGAAGGTCCTGTAGAGATGTAGAATTATTTAGATATCACACCAAATCCAGAGACGTGAATTGCTTTCTCAGACTAATGTCAATACATACTGGATTCGAACATTTTGGCTTGAAAGTTGAAACTAACCAAACTGAAGTATGATGGAATGATATTTTAAAGATGCCATCTAATTTATGGCATTGGCCATCAAACAGTCCTCTACTGCTCAGCTAGATTATCAATTTAAAAAACTGAATTGCAATAACAGATCTGTTTCTAGAACTTCTCCTTTATAGTTCTATGGTGAAGAAATAGGACTGCCATTAACCATCAACAGAAGTCCAAAACATATTGATTCAAATAACTTCAGAGCAGAACTCGAAGAGAACAAGCATAATTATATTCTAGAATCTTTACAGTCTGGTATGGCCTTGTGCAGTTAGAAAATTGGTCGGCATTACGAACTATAATTGTACACAAGCTGCTAAAGTGGAATGTCAATTAAGCTCCAAATATTTCTTCGAATCACTTGACTATCAATTAAAAAAACTGAATTGAATTAACAGAACTGTTTCTAAAATTTCTCCTTTATAATTATTTGGTCAAAAAATAGGACTGCCATTAACCATTTGTTATCACAGATTATGTAGGGAGATTTACTCCTCATTTTTGCTTGAGCAAACCCGATTTTTGAGCAGTCACTGACACTAAGTACAGATACAGAGCATCAGTTACAAATGGATGAGATACATGTTTGAGATTATAGCTGGATCAGTTGAGTAGGCAGAGTTTCAGAGTAGGGACCCAGGAAATGGATTGAAAATTACATTAACCTTTTTTTCCCCCAAAATTTATCATATTTTAAGTTTTTTTCTATTTGTCAAGTCTTGCCGAGTCTTTCCTAAGTTTTTCCCGGGTCGACGAGTCACATGCCAGCTGAGTCTTTGTTGAGTCCGAGTCGTGCAACATTGTGCTCAACTCAATTGAAGCAGAGAATCCCTGAGGTCAAAATAGAAAAGAAGGGACTGATCCAGGCCTAGCAAACGCAGTAGCAATTTGACCAGTGAGAACAACGTCATAGGGGATTATTTCAAATCGCACCAGGCATATAAATAAATGGGCATGTACCTCAACAATGTTGTGGCAAAATTGTGTAAACGGGGTGCATTTAAAGAAGTGACGAGAACAAGATAACGATACAAACTAATAGTTATTGGTGTTTAAACATGCAATCGATTGCACAGATGGAGGTCAGGATTGGAGCTAACTATAAATTTTCCCCAGTTATACATGGACTTTAGCATTTGTGGGTATGTTATAGAGTTGCTGCAATACTGCAGCAGGGCCTAACCTAGAGCAGAGGTCCAACATTTTTATTGTAAAGGTTAAAGTGGGCCATATTGTATGGATATTTGGATTAGGGGTTGTTGTCCCCTTGGATTGGTCATGGCCAGCCCTGTTGGTTTCACTCTTACAAGTACTTAGCTTTGTGGCACAGCTGACTACCCCTTCTGTGTATGGATGTCCCCACCATGCAGGGATTTTTAGAACTTGGGTTGGTGCCCAGGGCTTCTAGGGGTGACCCACTAGGGCACATGATCACTTGGTTTTTGTTATGCAGAGGTGATTTCTCTTATAAAGGGATGTTGTCCCCTATCTAGCACACCTCCTTCACCCACTTGGACCTAATTTTAGCACTCAAAAACCCCTCTAGTGTTTTTCCCTATGATGTCGTCCTTCCTCTATTGATCCTACAACTTGGAAAGGGGGACCTGGAGGGATAAGCATCATTTTGGGGTTAGTCAGGGCATGACCTCCCCCTTTGGCTCACTATTCCACTAAGTGAAGCTTTAGTATAGTCTATTTTGCTATATTTTGTCCATTTCAGGGCTTATTTCTCAACTTGTGGGGAATTTACGCTAAATATTAGTTTATTTTTAATTTAAGTTTATTTTAGACTTGTAGGATCAAGAATTAAAAAGTAGAGGATGAAAAGTATAAATAGCAGTGTTACAAATATCGTGTCGGCGAATATATCGCCAAGGGTCCAAAAAGAAATTATTGGATTTATTGGCAAAAATGTCGGCAAACATCGGCAATATATCGGCAAAATAAAAAATACAAAAAAGAAAAAAATCACAGTATATTTGAAAAAATTGGCAAATATCGCCAAAAATAGGCAAATATCGCCAAAAATCAGCAAATATCGCGAGAAAATCGGGAAAAATCGCCAAAAAAATCGGGAAAATATCGGGGCGATATATTGCCGATATATCACCAGTGAATTAACATCGCGATATAATATATCGGCGATATTTGTAACACTGATAAATAGACATCCTCACATCATTGTAAAATTGAAGACAAGGGTTCCAATATGATTTTTTCTCTTTTTCTCTTACTTTATGAGTCTCTAAAGTGATGCGCAATTCTCTTGGGATGCTTCTTTTGCACATGCTAGAGGTTGATGCTAGACTAGTTGGAAAAACTCATGCACAAGTGTGATCCAAAAGCTTTCTTTGCTCACTTCTTGTTGGATGTTGGTAAGCTATGCTCCTGGCTAGGCTAAATGGTGTTTCTATGTTGCACTTTTATGAATTGTTAGGGCTTTTTGTTTTATCAACTTTTGTATGAAGGAAATGTCCTCCATACGAGTTCTCTATTGCTATCCGAGGTCTTGGTCTTCTTCATTTGCCCTAGTTAGGCTCTCCTACCGAGCCCTAGAGGTTACTAGGTGATGCCCTAGATTGCAAGTGTTAAAGGACATTTCAAGAGAGGAACACTGACCATTGATCCCCCAATTCCCTAGCGATTGAGACAAAGATCATAGCCCCTTTTCTTGTCATTAAACTACTCTTTTTTACTAGTTTAGTTGTATTTTATTTTGCAGCAGTTTTACGCATAAAACCCTAAAAATCTGAAAATTTCTAAAAACCCTAAAATTCTAAATAAAATCATAATGCCAAAAATAGCCGTGAATTTGTAATTCTGGTCCACCCTACAAATTTGCCCTTGTGGATTTATCCACGGATGTTTGAAGGCATCCTCATTTGCCTTGGTAAAAAGCCCTAAAAATCAGATATTGTAAAAAAGCCCTAAAAATTTACATAAAATCATAAACCTAAAAATATTTGGAATTTGATAAATCTGGTCCACCCATCAATCTCGCCCTAGTGGATTTATCCACAAATCTTGAAAGGCTTCCCAATTTGAGCACTTGCATTGGGAAACATGTAATTGTTGAAACTAGGGTTTCTACAGGTGTTTTGCAGCTTTGATTGGCTCAAAAAGTGTGCCATAGGGCACTTTGCCCTCTTCTCTTTAGAGCGCACATTTCTGGGGTATTGCCTTGGAAGGTGTGAAGCCCTTGCATGGGGATTCATGAAATTTATTGAAAGTTGTGATATTGATCAATAGATTGAACTAACTCCTTTATTCTGATTTATGCGTCTATATTATTCATTGTTGACAGCATATAAGGCACTGATCTGATTACAAGGTTGTAGAAAGGTATTTGCATGTTTTGGTGTTTGCAAGTGTCTTTAAGGGCTCTCCCCTGTGTTTAGGAGTTAACCAAAGAAGTTGAGAGGCTAGGCTGTGGTGAGATTTGGGCCTAGACTTCTCCTATATGATTACCCATCACTAGCATTATGGTTGCATTCCATTGCTTATTCAAGACTGCTAGTTTGAAGGGTACAATGTGCATGCAGGCAGCAGTTTAAATGATCAGTTGGCATATCCACTACCTATACAAAGACCAAAACTTTAATTAGAATTGCCATATGTGGTGGGCATGTGTGCTAGTTTCAATTTCTAAATTAGTTTTCTTAAAGAGTAGATGCATGCGACTTCTTCAAAAAGGTAGTTATATGGAGTTGATGTATACATGCTCAGAAAACATCAAAACAAAGTGTATCAGGTGTGCCCTGGTCAATAAGTGTTAGTTCATTACCAGCAGAGGGTATAAAATCAAGCAACAGTTGCCCTCTAAAAGACAGCAGTTTGAAGTCAAAACAGCAAGTTCAATGTCAATTCCTTAGAAATACGCCTTTGTTTATGTATAAACGTGAGTTATTACAGTAGTTAAAGTGTAGCAATTGATGGTCAAGATAGGGTGCACCTGCATGATATAAATGGACCAGCAGTTAGGCCACGATGAACTGATGATTAAAGAATTCTTTTGCAGAAAAGACCAGGATGTATGCCTAAACTCATGGACAAACACATATAAGAACAGGTGCACCCAGCTTATGAAGGATGATTAAGACCTCAAGATTTAAATTGGAACAACAGTCAAACTGCCAATAGGTTGCAATTACACACCACAGTTATTAGTATAAACATCCATTCAAACCTAAACGCACATTGACCTAGGTCAAATGGTCTATAAAATAATGTGCAATACTCATTGTAAAGGGTCAAATCCTATAGATCGCCTGTTGTAATTCCAGATTGACAGTTGAATAAAATTAATTCATTCATCCACAGGTTTTCTTGTTTTTCTCTGTGTTTAATCTTTGGACAGTGCATTCCTGACTTCTTTCTCATACAAGTTGCTAGGAGTCAGGACTAGTTAGCAGATTGGAAGACTATTTTCTCTAATCAGTTCTAACTGTTGCAGGTTTTCCATGAGCTATCCACGCCCCTCAGAACCTGCAGAGCAGGAACCACTCCTTAGCTCCCCCACAGTGACCAGAACAAAGTTGTTTTCAGGCCAAAGCCAACTATTGGAGTTGCGCCCTGTTTTGTGGTGAGATTCTTCCATCTCAGAAGCCTCCCCCTTTTCTCCGCCTCCCTTCGAACAATCATTTTATCCCACCTTTGACCCCATCAGCCCTTGAAAGACACTGGTCTTCTCTGATTCTTCCTCTTAGATGTAAGGTTTGATTTAAATATTTGCTTAACTGCAGCCCTCTCTGATTTGTCCAATTAGCTAACAAGTTGTAGGTACAGTTAGCGATACCCCCTCCCCAACAGAGTTGACTTGAACCAACCATAAGCAAGAGGCACGTACGTTGATGTGACAGCAGGCGTAATGTCTACAAGTTGCACTGAATCTCCATCAAAGAAAACAGTACAGTTGGAGTGTAAACAGGACATTAATATAATTTTATTTCATTTTGTACATCTTTATTTGGTTTTTGTTAGTCTGCAACCTACCAGACAACAGCCCTAATCATTAAAACTGTTTCACACTTTGTGATTAAAGAGAAAAGAAGATCCCATCTTTTGTATCATAGTGTGAGGATTGATGACACTAAAGTCACTCCCAGTACATCTAGCTATTAGAAAAAGACGCCCAAAATTACATAATAGGCCTTATTCTCTTCTTGTTGGCACACAAAAAGTATTGATGGTACTAACAGACTAATGAATCAGATAAGAAAATTTGATTAATGTACACAAGCAACCAAAGCAGATCAATGACTCTAGGAAGTACAACAAACCATAGTGGTCATGTGGGAGTGCCAAGGCTACTCCAAAGTGGCAAAATAAATACATATAAAAGTAGTGCTAAACAAAACAAGTCATAAACCACTAAGCAAACTTCCATAGTGAAAAGCAAACTGCCATCCTTCTAATATCATGGATCACTCATGAATATTTCATAGTAAGCCAATGCATAAATACCTATAGAAATTGCTTTCTCCAAACACTCATATGTACACCGCACAAGTTGTTCAGAAGCCTCGTCAACTTTTCCAACGAAAAAAGTCTCATTCAAATCTCCTGCACATTAGCTCACATGATATGGATTGAAGAATGTTGTCAACATTCAGAAGCCAAAAGCTAACTTGGCGATAACAGTATATATAGACATGCAACAATCAAGAAATAATTCATTATCTTACCATGGACACCATTGTAATAGACAGTTACATCCACATTCACAATATCACCTTCCTCCAATCTCCTACAATCAATAAAATTAAAATGTAAGTTTCAGTCTTCATATTGACAACTGTGAAAAGGACATATTTTTTATAGACCTTTTGACTATTCAGTATCATGTAGACAAATGTATTTCTCAGTTTATACTCCCTCGATATGCAATTAAAGACAACTGATTTATAACCATTTCAATACTGAAGTATCACACTAAATGTGCATATGTGCAGGCAAACCTGCACAACATGAGGAGCCAAATGATCTCCTCATAAAAGGAGCATATACATGCCACAGGGCTCTAACAAAAGCAAAATCATGTCAAACAATCTATACTCATCTAAACAGGGAGACTAGCTTTACAAACTTTCTTAGATGTTGGCATCTATCAACTTCAAGGAGAGGTGGGCAGAGAGACAGAAGATTCCTCACATGGCCAAGATTATTTACAAATTGAATTTTTCCACCTAGGAAATGCCTTTTTTATAGTTTTATTTGAGTGCTCGTATTTATCCTTCTAGTTGAAGTCCGTTTCCCGTATACATTATCCTTTATGCTAAATTTGGACTCAAAATATAGTAAATTCTTGCAATAATAATTACTAACCAGCAAAAAGTTTTAAAAAGCACAAGTACAAGCTAAAAATGCATATAAAGACATTTATAAGAAGTAAACATGAAAACATATAGACAATTCAAACATGGAAACATTCTAAGAACTGTACCTGGCATCCGGGATGCCATGGCAGATAACTTCATTAACAGACCTGCACATCCAACAGCACACCTAAATTAGATCTTCATACACATTGTAAGAACAAAATTAAAATTACCATAAAGTTTCTGAAAGAGTGAGAAACATCATAATCCAATGATACCAACAAAGCTAAAGCCCAATTAAAAAAGAATAAAGGGAACGAGAACACAAACAACCCAAATGTCATACTCACGTGCAGCAAGACTTCGGAAAGAAGTGATAGTTTAATGGGGATGGATATCCACCTGCGAAAGCAATAGGAAATTGCAAATAAATAAAATAAATAGGAAAGCAGATAAAAGTGTTAAGACAACTAATGAAATTGTACAATTTGAATATTTAACTTGTCTTGGGATAGCCAAGGGTTTCACAGGTTTTGCTAGTTGAAGGGGGTTGTACTAGGGTTTCTTTAATGATGTATGATGAGGAGGTTGATTACTCCAACAACCCACCTGCGGGAGTCAAAATCTTTTCAAAGTGGCAAAGCTATTGATGCCAAGAGTGGTGAACCGTTACATCAGAAGCATAGGAACTAGTCGAGGCACGAGTTTGGAGACATTTGTGGGAAGGTTGTTAACGTCAGTGGATCAACTATGGTACAATTCCTCTAGAAAGATATGATGGAGGCAGTAAAAGTGCTTTAAATGCAGTTTACAAAGGTCACGATGAGCCTGTCCCAATACAGAAGGACCGACGGGCCTCTTTGGATTGGCATTTGCTCCATCTTGAGGGTAGTGCAAAAGGTGAGTCCTCTGTGGAGAGACCTAGTCTGCATGTAGAAGATCCTTTGGTTGGCTTCTTGGCGCAGCTGAGTGATGAAGACAATCCTTAGGATTGGGAGGGTGTGCATAGGCTAAGTGAGTTTGGAGATAGAGAGGACCATCCATGGAGGATTCAAGAGGTGGGTATTTAGGACAGCGGTGTGGGTGGAGTTCAGAAGAGGGGAGTCAATAGAGAGGTTGCGGGCAAGTGCAGGAAGAGGTGCAGGAAGTGGAAGAATATCCAAGTGAAACCAGTTCTCAGTGATGATTTTAAAATGCATCAAGTGGTAGGCATGGGGACTCAGGCCTTAGTGGGGAGATTCGATAATAGAGTCATATGCAAGAAATCTGTGGAAGAGTGCATGCATGTTGAGTGGGAGCCTTCGATTAGTAATGTTCCAGTTTTCTATTTATTATCAAGGGGGTAGATGGCATTTATATTTCAACCTGTAATGGATGTGGATAAGATTTCAAATGCCCACTGGACGTGGGGATCTTTGCCTCTATCTATCGAAAGGTAGAGTCTTTTCTTTGATGCAAAACTAAAACTAACCAACATAAATTCATTGTAAGTAAAACTCCGTGGTTTCCCCCTCAACTTCTAGACATACAAAGTTTATAAGGAGATTGGTAACTCCTTGGGTTTTTTTATTGAAGCTTATATGAACTTTTTGGACTCTAAATCATTGTCCATAGCTCAGGTTTTGGTGGATATATCATATAGGTTGTGCAAGGGCTTTAGCTGAAGAGATTGTATTACAAAAAGGCCCTCTCTCTCCAATCTAGCTCCTCTTTTAACTCTTCCTCCAGACAAAGTTCTATTGTGAGATTCCTCCATGCGGCCTCGGATGTTAGGAGAGATGCTGGCAGCAAACCATGACAGACTTACACATTTTGTATCACAATTCCTAGATCCACTCTCTTTGTGCATCTCTCTCCTAGATCGGTTCTCCATCTTTCGAGTTAGTTTTCTGGTATTTAGGCTAGAATCATACTTTTATTTCTGCATCTTACTTTTTATAGGTGCCACCTTAGTGCTCAAATTTTGTATCGACATCATGGTACTGTTGTTACATACATAGTAGTTGAGCTACCATTGTTCCTGAGCAGTCCTGAGCATTTGTTTGAGCCAGTCCTTCACTTTTCGATCAGCAGATAATGAGCTTCTAGTTGATGATCACTCTCATTCAGTAGATCCAGAGTATTCAGTTTGACTAGTTCTATGCCATGACTGAGCCTCATGACCCCAGATTTGATGACTGAGTTAGCCATTTTCATGACCCGGAGCAGATTTATGACAGTGCCCATGATGTACAGCAGCAGCAGTGTTTGAGCTCCTTTCAGGTTGTTCAAATCGGATGCAAGTATATGACCCATGTGATATATGGATTGGTACATATGGACTTTGATTTTACTCCGTTGTCTATTTTAGTAGTGAGACTTGGTTGATAGTGGTTGTATGTTGGCAATATTTTGTTAGTTTTTACTGGAATCTAAAGAATAAGTGATCATTGGTCATGCCCTACTTATAGTATGGATTTGGCCATTTCCCTTAGGGGACATAGCTTGCTAGCCTTGGCACTATCTTCATTGTGTCCATCCATCTGTTGCCTTCCCTTCTTTTGTTTAGCCCTGACTTGTAACTTGACTAATGACATCTAGGATTTCTCCCACCTTCACCTTTATGTTGGAATAGGTCTCCATGTTTAAATTGTGTCTCGGTGTTGATTTGTGTGATTCTTATCATAGAGATGTTTTCCTCTAGGCCTTGAACACAAGTAGTCTTACCAAAAGTGTCTTTAGACACTAAAGCATCGGAACTTAAATGCTTATTCTAAATGGATGCCCAGCAAGCAATACAAAAGTGTCTTTAGACATTGTTGCAAATTAAAGTAAAGTTAGTCAGTTGCCAAGAGACAAGCACTCATCCTTTGTATGATGTAAGGTCGTTTTCGTCCACAGGGCAACAGGGTGGTCACTCCATCGCACATATGGATGGTGGTGGGCAATGGAAGTCATACCAAGTCATTATCTAAGGCCTGCAAGGCTATTCAGGGCACCTGTTGTTGGAGGATGGCAAGCTAAATTAAATAAATGTTCTAAAAAGTTGATGGCCGGAGGATGAGCACTCATTAATTATATAATGTACGGCTCATTTCCCCTAGAGGGGAACAGGGTGAGATTGACCTGTCAAGGTTGTGTCTTTGTCATTTTCTGGAGGCCCAGAAGGCTTTCTAGGGCACTTGCCTTTGGAGGTTAACTAGTGTCTTGTTTATTGTGCAAATAAAGAAGGTTAATTGCATAAAAAGGTTACTTGTCTAGAGTCTAGTGGAGCTTTCTCATTATTCCACCCATTTGTGAGACATTGCCATTCCCTATTGTTCACCTAGTCAAGCTTATGTGTTGAGTGGATCCCCTTATCCTTCAACCAAGATGCTTATAGTGCTAAGTGTCAAGTCTTTCCCATGGCCCTACCTTGTTTATTTCACCTTCACCCTTGACTAGCAAAATGGCCAAATCAGTAAATGTGTATACACTGGAGGTTCTTCTTCAAAGCAACTAATTACTTGGATTTTGATATCTTATTTATATATGCATTGTGCTTATAATCACCAGTAGAAGCCACTTATGCATATCCATTATGCACTTTGCAATATCAGAGTTTTCATTTGGGTCATCATTTGATCGTTCTTGACCTGGTCAACCTACTTTGACAAGTCAGAGCAGGGTCCGGGATGAGTGTTGGTCGATGATTGTGGATGATAATTATTTGTGGTCTATCAATGTCCATTAGACATATTCATGCTGATAATGATGGTATATTATGATAGCTTGTGTTATTTTCATGACTATCAACATTTACAGGCTTTATTATTATTATTATTCTGACATGGATGGGGCCTTTGACGTACATTTTTTTATGGACATATTGTTTTTTAGTAGTCATTCCTAGTAGATTTGGACATTCTAAGTCCATTGATGCACCCATTTTTTAGTTTCGGGCACTTGTAGAGGACGTATGGGTCATTTTATCAATTTGCAGCAATTTGGCCTCATAAAAATCAAAATAAAATGCTTTGTTGTTGATGGCTTGATCTCCTAGGGTGCCAGCAGGGGCACATAGAGTGTAGCCAATCGTTATTACCATATTGCTATGGGGTCAGGTCCATTTTTATAGTCAATTGACGTCCAATTGCAGTCATCAGTGAGATATGAGTAGTTTTATGTTAATGAGGCAACATTTTGATAATAAAAAATGGTTAATAAAGAAATCGATTTGGGCAATTGAGGCAAGGAAATGGAATGGAATTGGTCTGAGGCACAGTCTTGGGGTCACTTCATCATCTGGCATCAACTTCAGTCTTCATGTGGGTCCACACATCCTAGCATTCTCCACTTTGAGGGTGTTTTGATGTATTTTGAGGGGGGGGTCCTAGCGATTTTAATCAATCCATGTTATTATTGATCATTATATTTTGTTATTGTGCCATGGGGCCATGCTAGTGAAGGATTTGTATAACCTCCTAACCCCACCATGTGCTATGACATGTTATTACACATCTTTTATGTGGTGTGCCCCCTCCTTGAGCACTTCTAGTGGGTGCAACCCCTCCATTAGTGAGTGCATTCATGCGTTATCTATCCGGCTAATCTTAGTCGTTAATTAGAGTGATTGTATCTTTTTATCTTGGCCCTTGATCTTTTTGGATCTAGGTTTTGTGTATTGGAGAGATCTATATATTGAGATGCTCTCTCATTATAAAAGGGACTTTTGGCTCTAAGAATATTGAATACAAGAAAACTTTTGCAGAATGTCTTGGAAGTTTTGTGAATGTCTTGGATGTGATTGTTATGCCTCTTACTTAGACATTTCAGTGAATCTTGCATGCAAACTTTATCCTTATGTGGAGGTCGTACTGATCTTTTGTAGGGTAGAGACTTGGTTGGAGGAGAATCGAGATTGCTAAGGCGTCTTGCATCATCTTTCTAGAAAATCGTTTCATCTTCAAGGAGTGATCAATTGTTACTTTGTACATTGGATTTTTCTCTGTCAATGATGTACATTGCTCATCTTTTTCATCTGTGAAGCAAATCTCACTTGATTTTGCAGATGGAAAGGTGGGGGGGGGTAATATACTAGCTTCACTAGGCAAATTTCTCTCATTTCATGCCGGATCTTGCTCGAAATTATAACTAGGTGGAAGCATCATCGACATACAAAGCAATTGCAAGTATTTTCAGGTACGATCTGCAAGGTAAGTATTATTTTAAATATTTTTATCCAATTGTCAAGCAAAACTCTCTTCTTAAAACCCTAATTTTGTAAATCTGATAGATCGGGTGAGTATTTGATGACGGAAATCAAAACCCACTTAGAGAAAATTAAATAAACCCTAGATCTCAAGTTCAATAAAAATCCGACTCCATTTACCCTGGGATCTACCACTGGTCTCTCTAGGTGGGGCACCCTCCTTGGGTGGGTGGTCTATTTTTCAGACATATCAGTTGGGTATGCTTGAACCCACTTGAATTTCACAAATCTATCCTTCAAGCCATCAAATCTAGCCATTCACTACCCTGATCTACTCTTTTGGTTACACTTTGTCCAATTTTGCATAAACCCTAGGTGGATCTCATTACGATTTTCTTCATTTTGGCTAGATCTCTCTAGATCTATGTTACTAAACTCTTTATGGTACATTCTCAATTAAGTTGTGTAATTTTCCTTATCACTAAGCATCCCTAACTTTGCCCTAACCTTCTCTACCGCGTCCATTCTCTAGATCTCGATTCACTTGCTCTTTATTCACCTCTTACATTCATTGCATACCCCTAGAGTGTCTTGAGTAGGTGCTCTAGCCATCATAGGCTAGTAGAGTCTCCCTCTTGATCATTCTTTGGATTGATCTAATGCGACAAGAGCTCGTCCGGTGTGACAACTACTCTTCAGTATGTAGTGGGCGAGGCACTTGCGGTGTCACCGGTTAGCTACCTTAACTCTATCATCCCAGATAGGATACCTTCAGTGGGTAGCTACACTTTGTGTGATAACTATAATTTTCCTTTGAAATCCAAACTAGGGCTAAACAATATATTTAATTTGTTACTGGAAACCACACATGAACTTCATTTACTAGTATTGTAGCAGAAATAAAATACTGAGAAACAATCACAACATCACATAAAATATGGACACAGTATTTTGGGTATGGAAACCCCCAGATAAAACTCAAGATAGGAAAACCGGTGCAGCAGTCGGATATAGAATTTATATTATGAAGATATGGAACTTTTACAACCAGCAGATAAATCACCCAACCTGGCGAAATGAACCTCTACAGAAACATTGGACAAGTCCATCAACCCAGCAGAGCAGTATGGCTCTTGCATTGGCAGTACGGTTTCATCTGCACAGCTACACGGATGCGTACGGCGCTGACGTCAACCTGTACAAATTTCGTACGGTTGTACGACTGCCTCCTACCGAATGGTACGGTTGCCCTCTGTGTGCTTCTATACAGTGTCTAGCTCAGCCTGAAACCTCGGTCAATCTATTGGGTAGATGCTCCTCTGTCTTTTCAGTAAATTCCTTTGTCTGACTTCTCTCTGTCTATATCTCACTTGTGTACGTGTCCTCTCCACCAAACCTCATTTTAACTCAATGGCTAAGCGAAAACCCTAACCCTCACTATGGATCAATGGATGTGATCCTTCGAGGAGATCAATGGCCAATATTAGATTAGCCATCACTTAAGTTTATTTCACTTTTCACTTTATAAAAGTGACTCCATTAAGTCAAAATCAAATTAGAAATATTAATGTATTTTCCTAAGTCCAAACATAGGAAAACCACATTAAATACATTTGGCTTCATGTTTAAAGTCTTCCTAGCATGCAAGGACACATGCAATGCTAGAAGACCTTCCTTGTTGTTACTTTCTAACACCCCCTCTCAACGAGGAAGGGATTCGGTAGGAACCCCAACTTGTCTCTGAACTTTACAAAACTGTGTCTGCAAAGTGCCTTGGTAAAAATGTTTGCCACCTGCTCATCCGTCCGTAAGTACTCCAACCGAATGGTTCCTATCTGTACACAATCTCTTAGGAAGTGGTACCCAATGTCTATGTATTTGCTCTGGTCATGGAACACTGGATTTTCATAGAGCCCAATGCAACTCTAATTGTCGTAATGAACTACTGTACCCTCTAGCTCACAATCGAACAACCCTGAGAGCAACTTCCTCAACCACATTCCCTCACAAGCATCCAAACTGGTTACCATGTACTCATCCTTTGCTGAGCTCAATGCAACTGACTTCTGCTTCCTATTGAACCAAGAGACAACCCCTAATACAATGGTGAAGCAGAACATGAAGTGCTCTTCCGGTCCTCTACACATCCTCCCCAGTAAGGATTTGTGAAACCTGCTAACTATACACTTCCCCTGAGCTCATAAACCAAACCATAGTCCGTTGTACCTCCGATGTAGCGAAGTATGTGCTTCGCAGCCGTCCAATGCACTCGTCGATGGTCCACCATGAACTAGCTGAAAGAGTTGACTCTGAAGCTAATGTCTGGCCATGTGTTGACCAGATACATGAGCGATCCGATAAGTTGGCGATACAAGGTAGGATCAAATCTCTTTGATCCTGATGCATGAATCTTCCTCCAGTTGGAAACTAGATGTATGGCCATAGGCTTGCAATCCACCATCTTGAATCTCTTCAAGATCTCCACTACATACTTCCCCTGGCCAATGAAGAACCCATCTCTCTGCCAAACCTTCAAGCCTAGGAAGTAATGCATCAACCCAAGGTCTTTCATCTCAAACTCAACTGCAAGGTTGGACTTGCAATCGTTAATCAGCCTTCCATCTAATGTAAGAAACAGATCATCTACATATAGTACTAGTATGAGAGGCAGCTCACCTATCAAGAAGTACAGGTTGTAGTCAGCCTCACTCCATTGGAATCCTATCTCCCGTAGATAGTTGTCTATCCTTGATTACCATGCTCGATGTGCTTGCTTCAGCCCATAAAGAGCTCTTTGCAACCTGCATACATGCGTCTCCCTACACTCCACATCAAACCCCTTCGGCTGCTCAATGAATACCTCCTCCTCCATAACTCCATTGAGGAAGGCAGTCTTGATGTCCATTTGATGGACATGCCAACCCATCTCAGGTGCTAATGAGATAATGGTCTGAATAGAAGAATACATGGAAACAGGGGCGAAGGTCTCCTTATAGTCAATACCCTCCTTCGATGAAAACCCCTTTGCCATGAAGCGAGCCTTGTACTTCTCCATGCCTCTGTCTGATGCATGCTTCACCTTGTAGATCCATCTAGATCCCACCACCTTTTTACCTTTTGGCCTAGGCACAACCTCCCATACCCGATTCTTCATGATTGAGTCATACTCCTCAACCATGCCACACGTCATGTTGTGCAGCCTCCTCGAAACTGGAAGTTTCGGAGTTAATCAAATCTGTCATCAATGCCATATAGCTGAGTCTCTCTAGTGGTTTGCTACGTCTCATGGAGCTTTGTGGAGAATTCACCTGCCCAAAATCTTGAACTGTGGACCTAAACCACTTAGGCCTTGGCCTAGTGTCTACATGTTGCGGCAGTTGGATATCCGTCTCGTGCTGCAGCTCATCCTCCAAGTCAATGACTGAAGGATCCTATCCACCTTACTCCCTCTCACTACCAGAACCTGTGCTCTATGTCTATACATGCACTTGTACATCTGGCTCCTCCATTTTGACCCTCGAGACCTGTGTCGGCTTCTCCTCTGCTGGTAAGTCCATAGATAACCGCAAGGCCTTGTCCTCATCAAACTGGACATCCATGCTCACAATGATCCTCTTGCGAGCAGGAATATAAACTTTATACGCCTTTGAAGTCTCGTTGTAACCAACAAGTAACCCCTTCTCTCCAGAAGGGTCCAGCTTCTTCTTAGTGTCAACATGAATGTGACAATAGAAGGCACTCCCAAATATGCGCAAGTGGCTCACATCTGGTCGCCTGTGAAGACCTCCTCGGGTGTCTTCCTCCCCAAAGCTGTGTGGGGACACCTGTGAGCCTAAGGCTGAAAGCCATTCATTAAGAATGGAAGATAATGATGTCCCCTCTCCTAATCGGTTATTACTAGATTGCTTCTCAAGGGATTGGCCACCCCTTGACAATGTCCCTAGTACCTAACCCTTAGGACCAGTGTTAAAGACAAAAGGATTGTACCATCCCTTTGAATCTTCCCCATTATACAGTGATGACAAAATATATATAAAATGCACCTTGAGAAATAGAAAAGTCTTTGGTCTTGTTGGTCTTATTTGATTGATTGTCCACTTTTACGGTTCACCTTGATCTTGTGGTTGTTGACTCTTGGTCCTAGCACTCTCACTTGTGTGCACATTTGACTATGATGACTCCTACTTTATGGAGTGTATTTACATAATGGTTTATTAAAGACTATTGGACCATGTATTGTTATAGTTACCTTATGTTTTGTTAAAGGGCCTTTTAACCCACTTATAGTTTTGGACTACTTACCTTATGTTGGACCTTTGGACTTTCACTTTATTATAAATTCATTAAATAATTATTTTATAGTCTTATTAATAAAAGCTTATGGTTTTATTAATAGACATTTTGGACCATTTAGCATTATGTTTAAAACCTTTTACTTTATAATTACATAAAATAAGTTTATGTTACTTTTGGACCATCTACTTATTTTATGATGTTATTATAAAATCTTTTGGACTTTTGTTATTCCATTTTTGGACCACCTAAGTTTTTATATGTTCATGTATTGAAGTTTGTTATTGGTATTAAAAATCATCTAACCTGTAAAATTCAACATGGTATCAGAGCTTAGGGTGTAGCTAACTCTGTTTTGCGACCAATAGAAACTACAACGATCCTAAGACAAGATCTATGCTTCACATAAGCTTACTTTTCAAGTTGACAAGTAAAGGTTAAGATGACTACTCCTTCAGTAAAATCAGAAGATAGGTTTGAGGGAGTCTCCAACTTCAATGCATGGAAGGCTACGGTTCTAAATATCCTAGAAGAAAGTGATCTAGATGATTTGGTTACTAGAGTTGTTGAAGAGCCTACTACAGCCAAGGAAGAGCAGCATTCAAGAAGAAGCAAGCCAAAGCAAAGCGGGTTATCTTTGATGGTTGTGTTAGCTCCGTTAAGGACAACCAAAGAATGCTTCGATACTCTAGCTAACCTCTATGAGAAGAAAGCTCCTACTCGGAGAAGAGCCTTAAAGAAACAACTTAGATCACTTAGGATGGAGAAAGACGAGAAGGTTGCTACCTTCTTTTCTAGGATCGCTCAGATAAGAGATCAACTCTTGGCCATTGGAGATAAGGTAGAAGACGATGATCTTGTGAAGACAGTGTTCGATGGCCTTCTATAACGTGGGAGACATTCTTGGTTTCAGTAAATGGAAGAGGGGATCAGCCCAACTTTAAAAGGTTGTGGCATGATTGTTTAGATGAAGAAAGCATAATCAAAAGCAGATCCGTACCCCCACTAGAAAAGAACCAAGCTCTAGTCGTCAAAACAAAGAAAGGAAAGAATCCCTCTCTACACCAGGATCATAGTAAGGAACCTCAAGGTAAGCATTCCTTTAAATCAAGAGTTAAGTGCTATAATTGTGGTAAGCTTGGTCATTATGCATGGGGGTGTAGAAAACCATCTAACACAAATTGGCATAGAAAGAAACACCATGTCTAAGTTGCTACAGAAGAAAAACAACCTCAACAAAATAGGTCTAGGGTTGAGGCCTAGAACCCATATCAAGGAAAAGAATACGACTTAGCTTCAACACTTTCAAGTCCCACCTCCAACTATTCAGATTCCTGGTGGATAGACAGTGGAGCCACACAGCATATGACTCGAGTCAGGGAGACCTTGGCAACTTTCAAGGTCAAGCAGTTCCACAAGAAAGTGGAACTTGGATATGGAAGTACCTTTGACATTAGAGGGGTTGGTTCAACCAACATACAGCTTGATTCAGGTTCGTTGATTAATGTTGAGGAAATTTTATATGTTCCTGGTCTAAACAAGAATGTTATTTCAATGACAGTTTTAGAAGACAAGGGGTACTCTATAGCTTTCTCAAAAGGAAAAGTTTTGATATGGTTTAAAGGTAGAAGTATAAACTCAACCATTGTGATTGGAGTTCGTGAAGGTGACCTCTATAAGGTCTCATGACATGTTGTTAAAACTCTATACCCCAGTCAAGATTCAGAGATCAAGAGAGAGAAATTTGTACTCTCTAGTCCCCAACCAAGTGGGGTTGCCGAAGATGAAAGAGTGATCTTCCATCAGTCCTCCAGTGACTCAGAGATGGAAACTTATAAGACTTGTTGCTTAGAGAAGCAGAGGGAGAAAGCCAAGAAGCGTACATTTGATCTCATTGAGAAGCCCATTGAAAAGCTTCAAGGTTGCTCCAATGAGAGCCATGTCACTGATTTAGTTTACTCCCAGTATGAGGAGTCAATCCAACAACAAATTTGGAAAATTGATATGTGGAAAATAATTCTCAACCATCAAGGGAAGTCAGCTATAACTTCCAAGATGATCTATGAGATCATGCTTCGTGCTAAGATGGAGAGTTGTTTGAAGTTCTCAAGAAGTCATGTATTTGATGACAGGCTGAAAAACAACGAGATGAGTTATCACCAAGAAAGGGTGCAGTATGTTATTGATGTGCTGAGAATGTCCCTCTCGTTGAGAGGGAGTGTTGAAGTTAGTGCAATTGCGAGACCCATTCTCAGAGAATGGTAACCTAGTCAATTGACTAGGACAGAGTAAGACCCTAGAAGGTACCCTAGGGCCCCCAGTAGTCTCCTGGGGTTCTTGGTCTAGGACCAAACAAGTTGATGCCATGGCAAATCCCCTAGCATGTGACTAGGGCCCCTATGTGCATCTAGGGTATTCTGGTCCAGGATCAGGGACACGATGTCCAAGTAGATCCTGCAAATAGAGGCAGAGACATATTTTGGTATGGAACCAGGGACGCGATGTCCAAGAAAGTCCTGCAGGCAGTTGATCAATTTTCAGTGTGAGACTGAAACTCAGCTTAGTACTGAGAACCATTCTGGGAGAGAATGGAGGACCCGGTCAGGGTCCAGGGATTGATCAACCTGATTCAGTGTGAGACTGAAACTTAGCCTAAGGCTGAAAGCCATTCATTAAGAATGGAAGATAATGATGTCCCCTCCCCTAATCGGTTATTACTAGATTGCTTCTCAAGGGATTGGCCACCCCTTAACGATGTCCCTAGTACCTAACCCTTAGGAGCAATGTTAAGGACAAAAGGATTGTACCATCCATTTGGATCTTCCCCCTTACACAGTGATGACAAAATATATATAAAACTATGTAACTTGAGAGATAGAAAAGTCTTTGGTCTTGTTGGTCCTATTTGATTGATTGTCCACCTTTACAGTTCACCTTGATCTTGTGGTTGCTGACTCTTGGTCCTAGCACCCTCACTTGTGTGCACATTTGACTATGATGACTCCTACTTTATGGAGTGTATTTACCTAATGGTTTATTAAAGACTATTGGACCATGTATTGTTATGGTTACCTTATGTTTTGTTAAAGGGCCTTTTATCCCACTTATAGTTTTGGACTACTTACCTTATGTTGGACCTTTGGACTTTCACTTTATTATAAATTCATTAAATAATTATTTTATAGTCTTATTAATAAAATCTCATGATTTTATTAATAGACTTTTTGGACCATTTAGTCTTATGTTTAAAACCTTTTACTTTATAATTACATAAAATAAATTTATGTTACTTTTGGAACATTTACTTATTTTATGATGTTATTATAAAATCTTTTGGACTTTGTTATTCCATTTTTGGACCACCTAAGTTTTTATATGTTCATATATTGAAGTTTATTATTGGTATTAAAAATCATCTAACCTGTAAAATTCAACAAGTCCAAGGTCCCCTTAGACTTGTGCTCACTCTATGGGAAAGGTCTCATGATGTTCTTCCCTAATGCACAACCCTTATAGCGGCTATCCTTCTCCTCCTGTACCTGAGGAACTCCAATGACTGCCTGTCTCAAATGCCCCAATGCTCCATGGTGCCATCCTCCTATGCCACAACTCACTCTAACTGTTGTCGCTGCTGACTAGAGCCTTTGCAGGCTTAAAGTGTAGTCTATACACCTTCCTGCTCCTGATCCCAATCACCTGATCCAAACTCCTATCCGACCCCTTCGTCCTGATGTACACCCTATGGTCTCGAAAATTCACCTGAAATCCCTTGTCCTCTAAGGTAGAAACGGATATGAGGTTCTTAGTCAACCCTAGAACATACAATACATCAACAAAACTGAGGGGTTTTCCAGACTCCCTCTGAAATGAAACAGTGCCAACTCCCTAAGCCCGATATTGCGCATCATCACCCAGCTCTATGTGAAGGTTTAATCCACCCTCCTGCAAATCCTTGAAGAACCTCTTTTGTCCTGTCATATGACAACATGCTCCACTATCCACATACCAAACGTTGTTGCCCGTGGTGCTTGCCATGCACGCAATCAAGCAAAAATCTTCATTGAAGTACTTGTTGAATTCCTCCACCTCTGCAGATCCTTCCATCTGGGTATTGTTCTTCTTCTTCATGTCTGGGCACTGGGAGGCAAAGTGTCCCTGCTTCTGGCAGATAAAACACTTGACCTTTGACATGTCAAGGCTCTTCTTACCACACTTTTTTCTCTTTGCCTTACCCTTGCTCTTCCATGTCAAGGCTAGAAACTCCTCATCCACAATCTGTGGGGCATTTTTGGATGAGCCTGATCCTTGACCCATGCGAGTCTCCTCCTGCGCAAAGTCATCCCACTATCTCTTCCAATCAAGGAGCTTCTCCCTAGCCAGAACACCTTTGACAAAGGTGTCCCATGACTTAGAAAATCCATTGAGGGCTATCTGAACTAGCTCCTCATCCTCAGTCTTAGAGCCAACAACTCCAATCTCATATCTGATCTGTGTGAGCCTTGTGAGATAAGGCACCACCCCTTTACCCTTGGTCATCTTGGTACTACGCATCCTCTCTTGCAGCACCATCTACCGGTTTTCGTTCTTGCTCTAGTACAGACTTTCCAAAGACTTCCATATCTCTGATGCGGTCTTCTTCTCGAAAAGATGAGGGACTATGTGGTCCTTCACTCCATCCAAGATAATCAACATGGTTCTAGAATCTATCTTCTTCCAAGCTACCAACTTAGTCGGATCTGTGGGCTCAAACTTTGTGGAGTCAATGTGCTCCTCTGCATCACCAACATCCAAGATCCTTGTGATCCTTTCTTTCCATGTAGGAAAGTTCTGAGCCCCCTGGAATCTATCCTCGACTCTCAATTGCACGGCCATACTGAAGTGTACCTGTCAAACCCTAGATCTGAACTCTAGGTTTTTGTCTTCAATAGATCTGCCCCTGATCTATCACTGCTACTGCAAGTCTCTCAGATTTAGCTCAACTGAGCTCTGATACCATGTAAATTTTCCTTTGAAATCCAAACTAGGGCTAAACAATATATTTAATTTTTTACTGGAAACCACACATGAACTTCATTTACTAGTATTGCAGCGGAAATAAAATACTGAGAAACATTCACAACATCACATAAAAATATGGACACAGTATTTTGGGTATGGAAACCCCCGGATAAAACCCAAGATGGGAAAACTGGTGCAGTAGTCAAATATAGAATTTATATTATGAAGATATAGAACTTTTACAACCATCAAATAAATCACCCAACCTGGCGAAATGAACCTCTACAGAAACACTGGACAAGTCCAGCAACCCAGCACACCCCCGTGCATCAACAGTACGACCTCCTCTGCGCAACTGTACGGATCTGTATATCGCTAACGTCAACCTGTACGAATACCATACGGTTGCCCCCTGTCGATTGGTACGACTGCCCTCTGCATGCTTCTGTATAACGTCTAGCTCAGCCTGGAACCTCGGTGAATCTGTCGGATAGATACTCCTCCGTCTTTTCAGTAAATTCCTCCATTTGACTTCTCTATGTCTCTATCTCACCTATGTACGTGTCCTCTCCACCAAACCTCCTTTTAACTCAATGGCTAAGTGAAAACCCTAACCCTCACTATGGATTAATAGATGTGATCCTCTAGTGAGATCAATGGTCAAGATTAGATTAGCCATCACTTAAATTTATTTCACTTTTCACTTTATAAAAGTGATTCCATCAAGTCAAAATCAAATTAGAAATATTAATGTATTTTCCTAAGTCCAAACTTAGAAAAATCACATTAAATACATTTGGCTTCCTGTTTAATGTCTTCCTAGCATGCAAGGACACGTGCAATGCTAGAAGACCTTCCTTGTTGCTACTTTCTAACAATAACAAGTACCAAAGAGTCCCATTGACCTACGTTTGTAGTCATTCATTGGACATTAATAAAGGTATCTTATCTTAAAGCCAAATTTTGGATTACATTGGTGTGCCCTTTCATTGTGCTAGGTTATATTGGATTATATTGGTGTGCCCTTTGATTGTGAGCAAAAATTCAATACGAAAACATGGGTTAAAAAATTAGAAGTGAAGCTTCAACTTTTCAAGTGCAGGGGGTGTTGATGAAATTGTCATTGATGCCAACATGAACTTGCAGTGGCCCCAAAAGGTGTCATTGATGCCATCACCTTGCTGAAGTTGTTGATACCTCCTGCCTGATGAAGAAGCCCTTGGAACCTTGAAGGAATGGTGAAGGCAATGTGGGTAATCTGTATGATGTAGCATGATGATGTGGTAACATAATCATGCCACTGGATAGGCAAGATAAGGCTGAGATGCAGCACAAAGTGGATGTGCTTCACTGAGCTAAAAGCATGATAAGGCAGTTTTCAGATCAGCAATATGATATTCATCTTTAGCAGTAAGGTTTGAATAGTTAACAAAAGTTTCATGATGTTTTGGCATGGTCTATAGTCATCATGGCAGCCCTTTAAACAGTCAATATAGATCATCTATGGACAGAAGTTTAAAAGGATTCTCTTACATTTGAATCTTGAATGTTGGCACCTTCATTTGTTGAAGACCTTTGGATATGTTTGACTCTTACTAGGTTGCTCTGAAGAGTTTGATAAAATCCAGGTATTGCAGTCCCTGCATAATGGGCACAACGGACAGCCAAAGAGATTGAAGAACAGATTGTTGACCCTACGTACAAGCCAAAGTTGAATATAATTAATATTGATGAAACGGTTTGCTGGTTCTTCTCAAGTATTGAAGGTCGGCCTCATTAAAATATAAATTTTTATTTTAATGCAATGTCGGCCCAGAATTTTAAAAAAAAAAGATATGCATGTCGGCCCAGTTTTAAAAAAAAAAATCATGTATAAAAAGGCCATCACGATTTCATTTTATGGGGGTGAATTTTGTGGAGTATTCTCTGTGGCAGCAGCAGGAAATTTTTGGGACAGCGTGGGAGCAATCAAGCAGGAAATTTTTGGGACAGCGTGGGAGCAGTCAAGCTTGACTGAGCCGCAGATCAGAAAAGGGAGAATCTCGGGAGGCAACTTGACTGAGTCGTGAGTCCTGAATGTGTACAGCAGAAGGTGAAGAGATCCGAGGTGTACAGCACATCAAAGAATTTTTTGGGGGAATTTTTCCTTGTAGATCTGGAGCTCGGATGAGGCAGCAGTAGACTCAAATTTGCAGGTTGAATGCAAGGGATCGAAGAACCCAGAGTTTGATGGTAGATGAAGACTCTCTTCATATTTGAATCCAGATCGCAGACTATATTTGTGCAAATCGTAGTTTGCCCTCTTGCTTATTTATTGGGATAGAGGATGTATCTCTGTATGTGGTTTTTAGGGCATATTTAGGTTGAACCTCAACACATTTGTAGCCAACCCGTCTCTGTAAGAAAATGTGCATCAATGTGTTGGTACCTGTGACTTAATATGACATATGGAACAAATATTTACCAAAGATTGCAGAGAGAGACAAATTGAGTAAACCATACCTTGAACAGTAATTACACTCATGAAGAGCTGCAGAATTGGATTTATGCAGTAGGCGCCAATTTTGTCAGATACAGAGAAGTATGCAGCATAAAGGATAGGATTGATCGAGGACTGTGTGTAATTGTAAACTATGTACACATGTGGCATCTACAGAATAGATAGAGAGTGTTTTGAGTATGAAAATAAAGTGATTTGAGTAAGAAGTTTTGAACACTGAGTGAACTTGTAAATGAACCAACAGTGCAATCAACATAGATCAGGTTAATGCAGAGAGAAATAGAAGGCATGAACTGACAGCAGAGATCAAACTAATGCAGAGAAGTTACTGGTTATTGGAGCATAGTTCTTGAAGGTAGAAGATATTCATGAAGGATACCTTGTTGAGGGCTGAATGAAACTTGCTACATGTATAGGTCTATGCTCAGGCAGTAATGCTAACAATGAGGTAAGTTTAGATGTTTATATATACACATATATCCTGTTGATCTAAGTTTGATGGTATAAATCTGAAGTATACAACCCAGTGCATGAGGACTGATACGTAAGTGTTCAAGTTCGTGAAAAGAAAGCATCCAAAGTCTTGTTTGGATTCTTCTATGATGTCAATTAGAAGTATACTTGCTCAGTTTTGTGATAGTACGTCATTTGGCACAAGAGCAGATTATATACAGTCATTAAAGTTGCCTAATTTGAAAGATGGCCTTTTGGGACAGACTTGTTATATGCTAAAAGGCGAGCATGCTTGTATTGAGAACAGTTTGGGGCTGTGACAGGCTTAAGGACTAAAAGAGTTGAATATGATTGATTTACTGTTCATAGATACTAAGGGTGGTTAAAGGTAGAATTGTATCCAGCTGATGAGCTGATTGGCCAACAGTAATATACATTAGCAGACATCCTAGTGACATAATGCTACAGCAGTAGGGAATGTACTCTCTCACAAGACATGTTGACATATAGCATCTTGAACAGCAGTGATGAGGATGTGACAAGTTGTTGACAGAGGTTGAGACAGTCTGAATTGGTCCACAACGCAAGCTTGTATGCACAGTCAAGCTTGAAACACATCTGAATGTGTCTGTAAGAACACATAGTTCAGACTTGGGATTAGGTTGGAGTTTAGTTGCCTGGAAAGAAGTGTGCATGAGGTTGACAACACAAAGCTTGAACATTGACAAAAGATGACAGCCCTAGTTTATGAGGAGTGTGATCAGTCCAAGGCTGAGTTATCCTAATGATTTGGCAATGTTGAAGCACTTGTGTTGATGAACAGTGTGGCAGCAGTATTGATGGGCAGTGTTGACATGGTTGATAAGCAACGCAGAGATGTTGATGAGCGGCAGAAATTGACCAAGTAGTTTCCAGTGAATGGCCAGCAGTAGTGTTGATGAGCAAACCTTTGATGAGCAGCAGTGTGCAAATAAACTTTGATGGGTATGCTACCGATGACTCAGCAGTGTATTGAGGAGCTGTGATTGTTGGTTGATGTGCACAGATGTTTGAGCAGAGATTGAGACTATGACCAGCAGCAGAGATGATGAGCCAAGATCATGAGCAGCATTGATGAGCAGGAAAGATGAGCAGAGATTAATGAGCAGCAGTGAGCAGTGGTACAGCAGAGTTAATGTGATGAGCAAAGAAGATGAGCAACTTTGATATGTCAGAGATTTCTTGATGGTTACATGAGTTTACTGTATTGTAAATACAAGCTTGTCTTGCTTTTGAGGTTAGGATACCTCAAACCCTTCTTAGCAGGGTCTAAGAAAACCAGGCAGGGTCCTGGATGCAGAGTAAGTGCTCTATGTATCAGTAGGTGCTGATTTTGCCTAACGGTTGTAGCCGAACCAAAACTAATATAAAAAGATTACAAATTATATGGTGTTATGTTGTTTTGTGTTATGGTTCTTTATGAATGAAATGCTTATGCTATGTGAATGATGAAGTGAAATGATGTTTATGAAATGATTATGGTAGAGTAATGGAATGATGAACTGTAGTTAAGTGTGACAGGTCAAGAAAAGTTGTAAAAATTGCTTTACACTGATTCACCCCCCCTCTCAGTGTCTACAGGGGGGGCACAATGATTCTTAAGGAAGTAGTCAAATTCTAGGGTAAGGAAAAAGGAGGGAGATTAAGTTGTTGGTGCGAATGTGCCTACAAATGGAGCTTGTGATGTTCCTTATGTGGTTCAGGGAGTAGAGGAGTCAATGTTTGGATTTCCTTGTCACCTCTAGAAGCTAATGTTAATGTAGATGGTCATGGAGGGTTCAAGTGACATCTGGGCTACAAGGACGATATTCCTAACCAAATATTGGTTTCTGAAGGAAAAGGTAAGATAAGATAAGATAAGATAATTTTATTAATGTCCACTAATGACCACAAAGTATGGGACTGTCGGTTACAATGATATATTATGCATGCGGGAGGATCAACCGATCTCCCGTGAAGAAAATACAATATAAGCAATACAAGTGAAATAGAAAGAAGAAAGAAGTAAAGATGTGTAAGGCGGTCTAGTCTGTAGCATGGGAGAGCACTTGCTCTAGTTCCAACCCTGTAACCCTGCACAGGGGCGAAGGAGCCCGGGTGGGCAAGATCCAGGAGTCAAAGTAATCCAGGAGGGTCTGGTACTCCTAACATCCAAGGCTGAACAAGGAAAACTGTAGGAACTACAGAAGTGTCTGTTGTAAATGACTCTCCTCCTTTGATTTTGTATATTGATGATTTTCAAGGTTTTCATTCATGGACCTAGCCAAATCTAGGTGTTTATAAGTCTAGTGGGACTGGTGGGTCACTGGGTAAGAATAAAACTAAGAGGCCATTAGGGAAGCCTCATGTAAGCTCTATTTGCGGGAAGGATTTAGAAGGGGGGGGCATTTTAGACATTTCTCAAGTCAATAAGGAGAATATGGATTTATCAAGTGGTCACTGTCACTCTTTGATGGAGGGAGATAGTATTTCAGAAGGTCATTCCAGATACCCTCTAAGGTCAAGGCAACCTACTTCAGGGCCTTTAGATCCTTGGCCTAAAGGAAGTTTGGGAACAGAAGACGGTAAAGGGGGTATGGAGCAAGGGAGAGGAAGAAAATCACATCTGGCTATTGCACAAGCAAAGACAAAAAAGGAAATTAAGTCAAGGAAATATAAATCACTCAAGGGGGTCCTTAGAGCAGATCAAATCCTTGAGAAGGGTGGGTCATGATATGTATGTCTTTGAATATTTGGGGTTGGGCAACACCTTAAAAAAACAAGCTTGAAAAAGACTAAAGTCTTGTGGGTATCCACAAGCCAGTTGTTATATTGCTTCTAGAAACCATGGGTGAGGATCCAAATTTATCAAAAAACTAGAGTAGTTTTTGGGGAATTGGGAATTTATCTCAATCAACTTTGCGCATTATTATGGGGGTTTAGTTACAATATGGAGGAGAGTTTTTTAAATGCTCTGATTCTTTGAATTTTGAATCAGGTTTAGATGCTTTATATTGCCATTTTTTGGCTAAGCAATTTCTAGTAAGTTCCTTATAATAGCTCACTAAGAGAAGAGAATCAACATGTATTTAGTTTGAAGCATATCTGAAGAAAATCAAACAAGCAGTGACAGATTGGGCTCATTAAAAGAGTATTAAGGATGATCAGGAAATTGTTTCTTTTGAATGTCAATTGGAGACCATATATAATGTGAAAAGTTAGCAGGTTATCCTAATGAAGCTTTTAAAAATCATGTGAAAGCTTTGGAGCAAAAGAGAAGGAAGCTATTAGCTTATAGGGAGAATGTTTGGAGGCTTAAGAGTAGGGATTTATGGGTTTCAAAGGGGGGTGAGAATACTAAGTTTTTTCATCCATATGCAAATCTTAGAAAAAATGTAAATTTATTTGGAAGACAACAAGGAACAATCACTCCTCAGCTACAAGTTCTGAAGGTTTTGATGATATTACTCGGCTTGGGATAGATCATTTTGAGGGCATCTATTAGGAAGCAAGTAGGTTTACTATTGTTGAGGTGTTTAAAATGACTTCCTTTTTCCCAAAATTTGTGGAAGATGAGGATAACATGAGGTTCTTAGAAGTATCAAAGGATGAGCTCCAAAAGGTTACCTATAATTTTCAAAAGGCCAAAAGTCCTAGTCCAAATGGGTGAACAACTGAATTCTTTCTAGGATTTACAAGGTTATTAAGGATGATCTACTAAAGGTTATTAAAGAATCAAGATCATTTAGAAAGATGTTAGCTACCTCACATTCTATGTTCATTGCCCTAATCCCAAAGACAAATAACCCTCAATCATTTGAGGAGTATATACCCATCTCATTATGCAATTGAATATATAAGATTATAGCCAAGATAATTGCTTTGAGAATGAAAAAGTTGTTATCTAAATCTATCTCAAAAGAGTGGTTTGGGTTCTTGTTGGGGAGGCAAATTCATGAGGCGATTGGTGTATCCCAGTAGGGGCTAGCTGCTACATTCTATAAAGGCTAAGAAATTGCCAACTATGGTAGTGAAATTGGACTTATCCAAGGCATATGATCAATGATCAAAAGTCTAAAATATCAGTATACAAATCCTGCTTTGAAAAGTTTTAAAGCTCTCCCCTTGATTGTAGCTTGGGAAGTATGCTGGCATGTAATTTGAGGAAAGGTAAATCCTTCCTCTCAGTGTTCAGTGCAAAGTAAATCTATCCTTGACAGTTTCCCACAAATTTCCAAGACAGGTTTCAATTGGGCAGATTTGAAGATTGATAGAAGAGTAGTCTAGGCATATTTTGATGGGGCTTGCCAAGAGGACCCTTCTGTCTGTGGGGAAGGGGGGTTATTTTCTAGTGGGATTCTTGTGTTTTAAAATTGAAGGCAGAGCTTGGCAGAGGTTCAAATAATTTTCTTGCTCTGAAGCTGTAAAAGGGATTCTTTCTGCAGTAAAAGGGATCACAAAATTTAAGATTTTTGGTGTCTCTATAGTGGTGATAAATTGACTGCTGTTAGCAATCTGGAAAATTATCTGCCAAGGTCCATCTATGATGAAATTCAAATTTTGAGATCTGTTTTTAACTTAATCTCTTTTCAACATGTTTATCGAGAAAGAAATGGAGAAGCTGATGTTCTCTCCAAAGCAGAATTGCAGCTGGATTTGGGTGTTTGGCATGTCCAGACAAAGACTATCAGTCCTCTGCATACTTTCACAAACCTGTCTTTTGATCTGTTCATGTGGTGGCTTTTATGCCATCTCTTTCACTCATTGTTTCAGTACTATAGATTCTGAATATGGATTTGGTCGTGTTGAGGAATATCAGACTTTATTTGCTGTTTCTATTTTTGAGGTCTTTCGGTCAGATGGAAGTTTATATGAGAAAATCTTTATAGATGAAAGGAGACTATTTTTTGTCCCTATGTGGATGTTTTTTGTGTAATATCCTGGACTGTTATGTGGCTTTAAGCTGTGAATATTTTTGATTTTTTGATATGTGATTACTTATGACTCATGAGGAATCATGAAATCCATAAAGGATCTGCAGAATGTAATTTTCTTCCTTTATCATTGAAATTACAATTGTTTCCCAAGGAAGAAATTGTATAATTTCAAAAATTATAGCATAAGTAATAACTTCTACATGATGGGACAAGATTATACAGATAGAAAAGTCATCTGATTGTTTTGATTTTGCACCGTAGCCAACTGACTCTCTTGACTTAACTGGGAAATCCAGCGTTAGAAGACCAAGTATATTTCACCTACCAGCATCAATAGTTGCCCGGTGAACCACTTCATCAATTTCATCTGTGGTTATTCCTGGCCTGACAACTCTGGCAGCAGCATCAAGGACCTCTCTGGCAATCTGTTTTAACCATTCCACAAAAAGCAATCAACAAAACAGTAACACAGTAGCAAATTGTCAAGTATGAAAACACTTTAGCCGAAGTGCCAAGATACTCGTTGAATGCATAATTTGACTTCTCTACATAAACCATTATATGACAGCTGAAAAAGCAACGCTCAAACCAAAAAGAAGCATAAACTCTACGCAATATAAGAAACTTTTCTTAAGCAAATAACATGTTATTGTAGAGGCTATAAGAGCATGTCACCATATAGTTTAAATGAACAATCTGTTATGCACAAAAGAATTACTGTTACAAAAGAGCATCTATTTTAGCATATCATATAAAACTGAATACAGGAATGATAGATTTTCACAATATGTGAGAACTGTCGCAATATACTTCTGAAATACCAATTTGTAAGC
>LPNX010065451.1:279782-313926 GCA_001517045.1 Pseudotsuga menziesii | reverse complement strand
CAATAAAAGAGACTGCATTTACATACCAGCATAGATCCATCTTAAACCCAGATCTATCAAGCACCAAAAGGGATCCAATTTCTTGAGGTGTGATTTTTTTTAATCTTAAACTCAAGAAATATGATCCCTCTCTTGCTTGATAAACTTCTATATACTTGGAAGATGTTGGAGTTGTCAGTTGCTCTTCTCTGTGTTGTCTGGATAGCCTGAATTCTCTTTGACCACATGCTTAGCAAAGAGGGCTTTAACAAAGGTCAAAGCATCTTAGCCGAGGAAAAGTATCATCTTAAGTAGTATGGTAACTTGTAGGTTGCATCCATAGGAAGTCATTATAGCCTATCTAAAGATTAGTTGATCTGCCATTATTAGAAGAAAACATTCTAATAACTACAGAAAATTCTACACTAACACCACCTCAAGGACCTGTAATGTTAGCTGAACTATTGTTTTACAATCGGAAAACACAGTGCCACCTCAAAATCTGAAATGCAATCATGCATCTACTGGTATATTCAAAAGTGGCGAGCTATTTTATTACCCCAGAATTAACAAATTAAGAACAATAAAAGAGACTGCATTTACATACCAGCATAGATCCATCTTAAACCCAGATCTATCAAGCACCAAAAGGGATCCAATTTCTTGAGGTGTGATTTTTTTTATCTTAAACTCAAGAAATATGATCCCTCTCTTGCTTGATAAATCAGCATTTAAGTTTTAAATTTTTATTTTTTAGGCCAACATGGATTTTTTTATTTACTTTTCATAATTTTTTATTACGCTGAGAGGCGCTCTACAGCCCAGTATGAGGGAGATCTTGTAACATTCCTCTTGTAACGTTCCTCGTGTAACGTTCCTCTTATAAATGTCAGCTATAAATAATATTGCCGATTATGATGGAGATGGTAACGTTTGTCGAGTATGAGGGAGACGTTGTAACGTTACTTTTTACTTTCCGATTATGATGTAGATGATGTAACGTTACTTTTTACTTCTAAAAAGTAAAAAGTAATAAATATATTTTGTCGGCCATTAACAAAAATTAAAATAATTAAAAAATAAAAAATAAAAAATTGAATTATCCGCAAAAAAATGTTGGCCTCATAAACTACCCATGGTTTTATTGTACATGGTTTAGGAGGGCCTTGCAAATGGTTTTAAAAACATGTGCAAGGCCTCCTAAACAACCCATGGTTTTATTGTACATGGTTTAGGAGGGCCTTGCAAATGGTTTTAAGACCATGTGCAAGGTCTCCTAAACAACCCATGGTTATAGGAGGGCCTTACACATGGTTTTAAAGCCATGTATGGGGGAGATGCTGTAATGTCAGTTCCTAACAAAATAAAAAATATTATATGTCAGCCATAAATAATATTAAATATTAATAATAAAAATATTATGTCTACTTTAAATAAAAAGATGTGTCTTTTGGTTTGAATCAAATCAAAAGCTCTTTGAGTGCAATACTTAAGAAGAGGTTTGCACCTCGAGAGATTTGATCCCTCTCGGCGCTTGATAGAGCCGAAGATTTGGATCTTTTTATTACTCACTTTGAATTTTTTTAATTACTTTTTATTTTTGGTAATGTAACATTACATTATGTTACGTGAGAACATCTCCTCATACTGGGCTGCAGAGCACCTCACTCCTCTTGGTGCAATCAACCCAGAGTTCTAGAGAAACTTGGGAGATGGCATGCACTGTATGTGTAGACTCCAGGTTCTTTATCTACAACTGGTTTTCTACATGCATCTACGGAAAGTAAATTGCATTGTTCTGTAAAAAATAAAATGACATTGCAAAAATCAAACACACCACAATTCATAAATCAAAACTAGCTAGTTCAGACTTCAGAGTTCACTCAATCACTCCAGCAATGATCCATTTACTTGAATGTCGAGCATGCTAATGGGAAACCTGCTGTCACCTGCACATTTCCTGGCATCACCTGGGCACTTCATTTTTTTGAGGGATCAAAGCCCCTGTTGTTGGAAAACTCCAATAAAGGCATTACTGAAATTTGAACACACTTGCAGAAAGTAAACACGTGAATGCTATAGTCTGAAATAAAACATAAATGTAAGAAGCTACTTACAATACACAGCACCTGCTCTCATGGAGTGGGCCCTGCCCCCATGAGAACAGAGTGCTGGTATAAAGTTATAAACTACAGCACTAAAGAATTACTCACCTCAAAAGCTGGAACTCAAACTCTATTTTCATTCATAAACTAGAAATTACACAACATTGCACTGTTGCAGAAGTCTATCCTCACATGTTATCCAACTTGGAAATACAAGTGTTGGCCCTCTTATTTATATACAATTTAGGGCATATTCTGAATTAAATGAAATATAACCAAATTGTAACTAGATCCCAGATATGTGCTATTAGTTACAAAAGATGATCCAACGTAATTAATTTCCTATATTCTAGGAAATTAGTTTCCAATATTCTAGAATATTAGTTTTAGGCTCTCCTCTCATGATAATTAGGTACCAAACTTATCAAATTAGTAATCAATGTGTTGATGCTTCTCTTGAATTCATATTCTTGTGAGGTTGAACCCATTTCTTCTTTAAACCTAATCTGCACAATCCTTAGATATGGCATCATAATGCAATCTCTTAAACTATTAGTCTAAATTCTCTAAAAAAACTAATTAATCTTCTAAGATAACAATCCATCATTCCATTGTTAAATGTGTGAGTATATGGGAGATAATACAAGTTCTAAGAAGAAAGATAGAGGGGTAAACAAAGCAAAAAGGTATTCCTTCAAGGTTCAAAAAGAAGCAATATAGGTACCCATCAAAAAGAAAAAAATACACTTTCTTTATTAAGTACAAAAGCATTAAGACAATCAGTAAACAATATTATGATGCACTGAAACAAGAGGTATACAAGAAAGCCAGAGCATGTATTCACTTCCTTCAAGTGAATCACAATTTTAAAAAATCATTTTCTAGAGAAGCTTTGACTTACCCTGCATGTCTCTCTCATCCTTTCGATCTGTTGTGGAGTTTTGATCTTCAAAAAAGACAACCCAATTACACATTTGTCAGATTTTCATCAAGCAATCAGGAACAATCTAGAAACTGCTTTAGTTCTAACATCACAAACAAAAATAACAAAAACAATTCAGCATAACTCATACTAACAGCTAAATATTCTCCACACCTCAACTGTATTTTGCAAATCACTCATTGGCTCCACCTTCGGTATTCCCTATAATAGAGTCAATCAACAATTAGCTTGAAATTTGCTTCAAACAATGAACACCTTACTCAACATACTGGCATAGAAAAACCAGTCAGCATGTCTCGTTTCTTAATGAAAGAGTTCCTAATGGCATGGACTTGATGTAACAATAGTACTGATAACCTATTCCACTTCAATTCTATACGCAAATTCAAGTAACAAAGCAAGTAATTATCTAGGTAATCATTTGTAAAGTTCCTTATTGAGCATTATATGCCCACACAAGCCAAAAGGCATAGATATAATGTTTTCATGGTAAAAAAGCATAAGCAACATAACACTTCAATAAAACTTCAGAAACTTGCTGGCATACATAACAGATACATACATCAAACGCCCAATCTGGCTTTGAGATACTGTCAGGAACAAGACGCTTTGAGGAAATTGGATAAGGTCTCAATGGCCTGTTCATCCATAAACGGCATATTTGTTAGGGTCTGAAGAAACTAAATTCTTCTAGAATTTCACTTTCGAACTCAGCAATACAAACGCATTTACAAGCAATTTGCATTAATAAAATCTAAACAAACTTCACCGACCTACAAAGGTGTGATTAAGACATAAGGAAGATTTTTCCATGTCAATTGTGTGACTTGAAATCAAATTAGAGAATGTGGAGAATAACACTTGAAATTCCCTAAATAAGCACTTGAACACTTAAGCTCATCGATACGGAAATATTCAAAAAGAAGAAACCACCAAGATTCCATGGATTTAATGGTTTGAAGTTGAAAAGTTGTGGGTTTACATTAGCCTCTGTTGCTCTACAAAATTTAGGTAGAATGAAATGGGAGTGCAGTGTGTGTATGAGTGTGCACAGTCAATAGAAACATAATATCATTGCTAAACAGCAAAATATATTTAATATTTACACATCCTTCAAATTATATCCATAGGGAGGATCTAAGTATCTTTTCTACCAGTCACTCTAGTATTCACTTCAAAGATGAGAGTAGAGGGAGAAGAAAGAAGTATTGATGGAATTTTGAAAGAACTCTGTTGTTTACTACAAGCTAGTAAACAATTCTTCACAAAACAAGTCTCCTTAAATGAAAGCTGTGGGATAGCTTTTGTCTTTTGTAAGGCCAACATTTGTCAGGGTTGTCATTTGTAAGGCCAATGTTTGTCAGGTTTGTCACTTAGAATTTTGCCTTTGATGTTTAGGGTATTTTCAGTTTTCCTTGGGGTTATCTCATATCTGTACATTATCTTTTCAATTTGGGAGGGGAAATAAGGGGAGGTCCTCACCCAATGGCTATGATTCTGAAGTACATGCTTCTTCCCAGTTTGGCCCAGACATACAAATTACAGCCTTTAAATTTTTAAATAAATCCATATTTTGTTGTACATGTGATGCACACACATCTCCGTTAGGTAAGTTCGAGGAAACTAAAGAGATGCAATATCATCAAGAACTGACCATGCAAGGGGTCACACAAGTGTCAACTGCTTTCACAGAATACATGCCCATTAGTGACCAAAGTCATAAGAATTGACTTGGGATGAGACTCGTTTTGGGTGAGTGTAAAACTTGATTTGGGAGTTGGCAAAAACTCAGCACCATGAAAATGCAATAAATATAAATTTTCAAGAAAAATAAAAGTTTTTAGAGATTACATATGAAAGATTACCATGCAAATGCATTAAATATAATGCAAAAAAAATCCAAACATAACTAATTATATCAAACAGTATAGTAATGTACATGATATTGTCATGATCAACAATCATATCTATTATCATCATTCATCCATCAAGTTTCAAGAAGATGCACAATCGCTCTGGACTATGCCTTATGAATCATGATTCATGAATGCCAAATGTCAAGAGTGAAGACTCAAAATCTAAAGTCAAATCGCAAATTATCGATTCATATAACAAAATTTCAAATATTGCATAAACATAACTATAATACCCCCTAGTTGGTGTGCAAGTGTTAAAACCAGAAAATCCTTGCCAGTGTGCAGCAAGTGTCAAAATCAGAAAACCCTTGCCATTGTGCTTCAAGTTCAAAACCCTAGTCTCAAAATGTTTTCAAACGCCTCTAGAAGAGTAAGAATTGTGCAAATGACACAAAAAAATCACCTTTATACTCTTTGACTTGCATGTGAACTCAAAACTTGGCCTTTAACTCAGTGAGTTTATGTTTAAGTAGGCGATTACTGACTATTTTCAACAAGTTAGGGCAAGTCAACTTGCATCCAAGTTAGACCTGTTAAGTCTGAGTAGGCTTGACTTGTTTCAGCGATGGGCCAAGCTGACTCCCTGAGACCTATCACTTTGTTGGTGATCAAAAGAGGTCAACATTTATCACATCAAATATGATGCTTTACAAGGGTGCCTATGGCGTTTCCACTCTGAGCCTAGCAATAGCAAAGGTAATGAAAGAAATCATATCAATCTCCATGGATGACCTAAAAGCAAGACTATAAAATACACTGGCATAGATCCATCTTACCCCGGATCTATTAAACATCATACATCAAATTTTTCCAATTTTATTTGATTATTGTCCATGTATGTTACACCAACATCTCTCCCACATGCATTAAACCCTGTTGTTGACCTTGCCTTGTGCCTTAAGAATCTAGGGTTTACCCTGGGTAACATCCTTGAAATGAGGGTAAGTACTCGGGGGGTTTTCCCGAGCATTGTAACTTGGGAAAAGAATAACACGATTTGAAATGCTAGAATAAGGACTTCTTCTTTCAGAAAATCCCATGGAAAGAGGGCTACTTAGGAAAATTATGGGCAAAGAAAGTATTACATCCATGGACTGAATTGTGGGACAAGAGCACATGTAAATAGCTATCTTGGCAAGCAATTAATTGGTCTTGTACACTTCAACCATTGATTGGCCCACTTTTACAGCAATATGTCAGATGATTCTAAAAGACTGTTTGTTGAGTCTAAACTTGGATGTCCAAGGACACATTTGAAAGAATTAGAAATAGTCTTATAGGAAACCATTTATGAACAGCGAATCAAATTGCTCTATGGTAAGATTCACCAACTTATTCAATGGCAGGTCACCTTAAAAAGCAGAATGTTCAGGATCACAAAACAAGGTGACTTCTGAGGTGTTAAGACATCTGGAAGTCCCATTATTCTATTACTACCAAGTACTTGGGTGATTAGTTCTTCATAACAGTTTAGCAATAATCTGGAAGTTCCATACTTATATTACTACTGAGTACCTAGGTGGCTGGTTCTTCAGAACAGCTTAGCAATAATCTGGAAGTCCCCTACCTACGTTACTACTCAGTACTTGGGTGGCTGGTTCTTCATAACAGTCTAGGAGTAAAGGCTCAATTACAAACAGTGTGGTTTCTCAAAATCTTGAAACAGCAAAGCATGATTTTGTGGACTTGTGAAGTAGCAAAAACATTTTGAGCCTGGGTTTCTGCTGAGTACAATGTTCTCTTTGCCTTACATTGGAAAGGAGAAGTGTTTGGAGACAAATGGTTGATCAGGCAGTAACGTGGGATTATAGGACCCAATCCAACCAATGGGCATTTCTCTCTTTTGAAAACAATGCCATCAAGCAACTTGTCATGAGATGAACATTCCATTCAGCTTGAAAGAAGATTCTGGAATTAAATTGGATTTGAATATCCGAATGTCAGTCGGGATTGCCTTTGCTTAGAAAGATGCAGATAGTCAAACTACACATTTTGTAGAAAGAGATGATCACAGAAAGCATATTTAAAAAGTATTTGTAAATAATAAAAGTTCATCACCTGAAGCTATTTGAATGAAATTCAGACTTCCAGTATTGAATTTAAACTGTATATTAGGCATAATATCCCTTGGGTTAATGATATATCTTTGCTTCTAGAGAACCTGGCTATACTCTTTACTCAGGACCAGAGTTGCAATGGAAAACTCTTCTATTCAGGTACTTGGACTACATTTTAGTGTAGCCACAATCAATTTCAAACACAAATTAAATGTAAAATAAAAATCCATCATCGATTTAAAAAACAGCAGAGTATTAATCATATACACACCCTAGCCAGTCAAAATATGGAAGTCGAGATGTTCGAGTCTGGCCTTTTTTTAAGCAATATAACCAGCCTCTACTAAGTGCTGCTGATATCTGCTCTTCTGGGCTATCTGCCCGGAGTGCTGGCAATCTTGCCTCTGTATGCACGGACTTGTGTGAGCTCCATGTCACCTTAAAACAATCCTGAGAACTGTTAAACCAAGCCACCAGTTCAGTTATATAAAATTATAAATTAATATATTCAACTTCTATAGGCATCAATGTTATTTTGAAAAATAAACTGTTTAGCAATTTTTCCTCCTAAATAGTATTTCACAATTATACTTTAATAGTCAAAACGTTCAAAGTATTTAGGAATCATGATGTTAGAATTTGCACTCCTCAGATAGCATTTTATCCTTGCAAATAGTCCTAAAAGCAAAATTTCCATTTCATATTTAAAAAAATTCTGACAGCAACTGAGAGTTCTTGGCATCTTGCATATAAAATACTGCTTCCGAGTAATAATACTCACATTTCCAAAATTTTCATATCTAACTTAACTATAACATACATCTACAATATAAAAACTCAATTTTGTGGTTTCAACAACACTTAGATAGTAAAGGAATATCATACAAATGTGACAAGGATACAATATAGGTTGATACTCAAGAAAGCATTACATAAAATGATGTATATCCAAAGAGTCAATAAATCAAATGGCTGTACGAACCAGAAAGCAGCATTTGCACGCGGTAGCTTTAGTTCAACACATTTGGGGCATCTACAAAAAATCCAATCACAGAGCATATTGTCAGCATATTGGATATAACAGATTTCTGGACTGTTTCGAATTCAATGAAGACACTCAGGTTAAACAATATGTTAAACTGAAGAAAGATAAGCTGAAGAATTTAAACAAAGGCCAGCTAAATCTTTGAAGAAACAAGAAATTAAAGAGCAATTTTCATTTGTTGCAAGAATCACACACGCTGCATGTAACAGAAGACAAACATGTATTGCAATGAAGCTATGTTGCAATGGCCTCGGGGACGTGGGGACAAGCTTCCGGGACGGCTAGAGCGCACCGCCAAATTTTCAGGGAACTGAAATCATATATATATATATATATGCAGTAAGCTAAACTCTAGAACATTTGCACCTAAAATCTGGCAAGTTTTTGGACAAAATCTGGCGGAAATTGTTCAAAGGATAGTTTTCAGTGATTGGAATTACATAATCTGGGTGCCCCAAGGGTAATTGAGGGTCCTGAATCCATTTTTGCAACAAAAATTGCAATTTTAACAATGAAAATCTCATTTTCAATAACAAATCGTGTTGCCAAATTCCGGCCAAACTTGCCTGGATGGTGCAAATGGTCTAGAGATTAGCCAACTCCTATATATATAATATATATACAAGCCTCAGATCCTGGTACCTCCGGTCGTGAACAAAGCTACCCCATGGGCCTATTTTGATGGAGCAAGCCAGGGAGAACCTCCATTGGGAGGATCCGAGGAGTATTATATCTTACTGAGAATCACAAAATTCAGATTAAATATGCGCCGGGGCATTGTTCTAACAGCAAAGTGGAGCTTGCAGCTATGCATTCAGTTTTGGAATTGGCTTTAAATAGAAATATAACAAGTCTTCATATATATGGAGACTCAAAAATGGTTGTTGATTGGGTCAACAATAAAATTCAGATCAAAGCCCCACATCTACAGCAGCTCTTTCGAGCTATCCGAAGGCTTTTGGTCTCTTTTTCTGTCTTTTACATAACTCATGTATACAGGGAATTGAACACAGAAGTAGATCAATTATCAAAAAATGCTCTGCTTTTGATGCCCAGTCAAACAGAATATAGAAGAGGTTCGAGAAGGCTAACATTTGAAAAATATAAACTTTAAAGAGATCATTTTTGTAAGAAAGAAGTGGAAGGCTGATGTAATGAAGCCTTATGCAACTGTGATGTGTCTTCATGCAAAGGAAGGCATTGAAACATTAATGAAAACAAGAGGATTTATGCATCACTGAATGTAAGTCCTATGGGGACAGTTCACGAGCACCCTTCTTGAATGATTGATTTTCATATAGAAGATATTATGAAAGGAGGTCTTATGCAACTGTGATGTGCCTTCATGCAAAGAAAGGCTTTGAAATATAAATGATAACACTGAATGTAAGTCCTATGGGGACAGTTCACAATCATTCTTCTTGAATGATTGATAGTTTCCATTCGGAAGATATATATATATATAACATTGAAATTAAAAGTAGAAGTAATTATAAAATTCAAATTACAAAAGAAATATAAAGTATTGTCCAATGATCATTGTCCATTGTCAAAATGAAATAGTAAACACTCAAGATACATGCCCAAGATCTAAAACTGAAAACTTTAAATAGTTCTAACTTCTAAGTTAACTATTAAAAAGTGATTTAAAATTTGAAAGTCAAAACAGTAAGAAAAATTTAAAAATTTACATCATTGTATACATGAATGATGAATCAGTTCGAAATTTAAATAACAAATAGATTTATATTTGTAAATACTAAATATAATTCTATAAAACTATAATAGCATGTGCTGAGATTTTTACCCAAGGGAACAAAAAAAAAATGTAAGATATCAAATATGAAATACTTGTGTTGTGCAGCGTGTTGTGGCTGAGAGGGGACAAATTCATTGTGAGTGTGAACTTGCGTTGAGCCATGAACTCAAACTTTGAGCATGTGCCGAGGGCCTGAGATTCGAGAGGGGGGCCCAAGCTGTGGTATTCAAGCTGAGAGGGGTGCGCATGGGATTGCAGGCAGGGGGGGCGTAGATAGGGGAGTCGTGCATGGGACTATAGATGGGAGCCGACCTGGCAAGTAGCGATGTGAAGAGTGATGGGTGGAACCATATAGCAGAGAGTTATGCAGGTGCTGAAATGTTGGAGTGATGGGTAGACAAGAGGGTTATGTAGGTGCAGTGAGTTGGAATGTAGGATAGAGCAAAAAGAATGGGAGGGGGCTGCAGGTTATAGAGGAATAGGGGGAGGGTTAAGTTAGGTTTTTAATTATAAAAATTTATTTATTATTTATTATTTTTAATTTTAATTGTGCAAGTCGAGGGACGACCAGGAGTACCCGATTGGTTGAGGGATGTTCCTTAGAAGTCCCCGATTTAGACGTGTACGTTTAGGGTACGTCTCAGAAGTCCCCAACGGAGTGCCCGATGAATTGGGGACGTTTTCGAGGAGTTCCAAAGTACCCAGAACGTGGGAACACAGAAAATTTTGGAGGGGACGGGTCCCCATGCAACATAGCATTGAAGAGAACAGGCTGTATGCTCTATCCTGCTTTCATGCATGAGCTAGACCTTTTAAAACTCCACCTAGAACATTTTAAAATTTCTCCAAGCTCATATTCCTCCCCTAGGCTCAACAACCCAGTCTCCAAAAACTTTCAAAAGGAATGGGAGCTCCAATTACAGTGTTTAATGCTCAGTTCTAATGAGCTACTGTAATATATGACGTAATAATATATAAATAATAGGCACAAAAATAAATATATAAATGAATTTATACAAAGGAACTTAATTTTCATGTATGTGACTATTCAACATATACTTATACCAATGTTGCAAATATCATTTTGGGGAATAGATCACCAAGGGTCCGAAAAGAAACTTATCAGAAATATCCGAGAGTGTAAACTTGGACTTGGAAAAAATTGGAAATATACGAGCCCTGAAACACTCAAGACAAAAAAAAAAAGGAGAAGTCGGGATAAATTGAATTTATTTGCACAATGATTTATACAACACAATGTGCTATAGTAGATCATCACCTTATCATTTATCATTGATTACAAATATATCTCTATACATCTTATGCAAGTATATCTTCAAATAAACAAGAAATTTTAAGAGCACTTCATTGGAACTAGGAAAGCATGCTAATAGTCAATACCCCAATTCAAATATCCCCCACATGTACTCTAGATCCCTATAAACTATGACCGTTTGTTTGGTGAAAGAATCGCACACACTATGCATGTAACGAAGGATAAACATGTATTGCGTGAAGAGAACACATTCTATATTTTATCCTCCTTTTGCTGAAAGAAATAGACATTTCCTCTTGTTCCAAAACCACCGTTATCACGTTGTCTCCTAGAACAGTTAACTCCTTTCTCTGCAAACCAAACCTCTATGTTTTATCATCTCCCCGAGAACATCTTAAAACTTCAACAAGCCCATATTCCTCCCCTGGCTGAACAACTGTTTCTCCAAAAACCTTCAAAAGAAATTGATCTCTCACTACAATGTTTAAACCATGGTCCCTGATCAGTTACTGTCATATACCTATGGTATATTACGTAATAATATATAAATAATAGATATATAAAGATAATATATAAATGAATAACATAGAGCCCCAAGGGTTAGCTCAGTTTCTTTAACACTTTCCACTAAGGCATAATGCCCATGGAGGTCATGGGATCCACTTCCATAGAGTCATGCGTGGTTACCAGCAGCTATTGCGAAGGCAGTTACTACTGCCCTTCATCCAGAAAACCAGGATGGGGGGGTGGGGGTATCCACAAGACACTGGCAAGGTATGCTTCCTTATTCTGAATACTCGAGTGTGAGAGAGTGAGGAAAAATTATTTCTCCAGATACATAAATAAAGAACATATCAATCACAGAAATTTTCCAGAATTCAAAATTCAATGCAAAATAGAAATTTCACCTTCAACCTAAAAGGTTTCTCGCCGCTCAGATATTACCCCTGTTAATTTTCAGGCTTAGGGCTGTTGTAAAACAAGGTACAAAACAGCAGCAGAAAGAGTACAATGTTTCACCTCGAAACAGCCCAAACTTCCCAGCAATTCAAGGAGAAAATATACCAATCAAAGCATAGCCTTCAGTCCTTTTGGGGCGACTTATCAGCCAGTAACCAGATCTGAAATTACTCTTTTACAGCAGTAATAATAGAAGTACAACAGCAATATGACAGCAGTAAAATCAGTCCCTTATTATCTTCACTTAGATGTCGAATCACTTTAACAATTGTCCTTTTACTTATGTCAAAATAGCGAGATATATATGGCAGTAAATAACAATGCATAAAGAACATATATAGTTGAAAATCAAATCTGGAAATTGCACTAGTGTTGGACAATTGGAAACTTCATTAATATGCTCAAGATGAAGTACATGTATATACTATAGCCTTCTCTGAAGTCTAGTACAAATCCTCCCAGCTTTTCAAACCCTAGCTAGGGCAAGTCCACAAAACCCTAGCAACCAAGAAGTCACAATATGCAAGAATCACTCCAACACATACTCCAAGGTAAGACTTCCTCTCTTCTCTTCTTCTTACTCACCAATCCACCCTAGGGTTTTTATCACAAAACCCAAATCTCCAATTTCCAAGGGATAAACTCTAAACCTAGACCTCCAAGGTACTCCAAAAAGACCAAGAAACCCTAGCAACTCAAGAGAGAGAGAGAGAGAGAGATCAAGCACATGTTAAGATTCTACAGAGAGAGAAAGCCAAGATCATCACCAACATCTCCTCCACAAGACCAAACCCTAGTCATAGGAGCAAACTCCACATGAAGACGTCTCCTCTAGACTTCATAACACCACCTAGGGTCCATAAGGAAACCCTGGTGACTTCCTCCAAGGTTACGTACAAAGAAAAGAGTGTTATGAATAATCATTAAGATAATGAATGCAAAGGCTCTTTCTTTCTTCTATTTATATGAGAGGTAAGGGAGGCCAACAACAAGTGGGGTGTAGCCCTTACAAGCAACCTACATTGCGCACTTGTAGGCCAACACAAGTGAGATGCTACACTCCAAAGTACATGTGTCATACTCCAAGGTACATGTATCATGTACAATAATGGCTCAAAGGAGATCTAGCTATGCAAGTAAAGTCCACGTCCCTCCATCACAAGCCTCCATAGACTCCATTGATTCTCCTAAGCAATGTACTCCACTAGGTTAGCTGCCTGTTACGCCTCAAAGTAGCTGTAGCATTCCCGATCATGTCTACCAAAGCAAGGGGTTAAAAAAATTTGATATAAAGACCAAGTTTGAAGTGTTGAGTGTTGAATTGGGGCTAAATACCCCTAATCATGTCATGGATGGCCCGCTTGATTTCCACCTCTAGGAGGTGCTTGCTTATAGGGATTGGTGCCCTTAGGGAGCTAATCACTTGGACGCAAGACCACACTCATTTATTTGCCATGTTAAATGTGATAGCATTTGTTTTGCACACCTTATTTGCTCACTTGGACCTATTTTACCCTTCCTCTAGGTTGTGTACCCACAATATGTACTTCCTTATTGAAGAATCCTACAAGGATAATGAAGGAGGATGTTGAGGGCACACATTTGTTAGGGTTAGTTGAGGCATAACGTCCTCCTTTTGGAACGCCTAGCACTTTATGTTTGCCTAATTGCACCTTTATATTGTTATTTTATGTCTTTTTAGTGGTTTAGCCCCCAAAGTTGTGGGTGAGCAAGCCATAAGTTATATTTTTTACATTATCTTGTAGGCTAATAACTTAAAATTAGGTGAGGCTAGTCTTATATAAATAGTGCTCCCTCTCATTGTAAAAAGACAACAAGATATGGGTTCATTATGAGATCTTTTATTTTTCTACTAGTCTATTGGAGCTCTTGATGCTAAGCGCACCTCTCTTGGAATGAATTTTCTTACTTGAAATATGAATGGTGTTTCCATGGCTTAATTTTGCACATGCTTTGGTTGATGCTACAATTGGTAGTAATAACTCAAGCTCAAGAGTGACCTAAGGTCTTTTCCTTGTTCATTTCTTGGTAAATGTTGGTAATGTTTACTTCTAACCTTAGTTTGATGGCGCTTTTATGGTGATTACGCTAAATTGTTAGGGTTTCTTCTAGCATTTTGTTAACTTTGTATGAGAAGACTATCCTATCAAAGGAGCTCTCCACTGTTGGTTGGGTCTTGGACTCCTTCACTTCCCCTGATTAGGCTCTACTACCTAGCCATTGAGGTTCTTAGTTGATAAACTAATTGCAAGTATTGGAAGCCATTTCTAGAGAGGGACATTTGTACCGATCTCTCAATGCCCTAGGGATTGAGACAAGAATCATATGCCCTATCTTTTCGACAAAACTATCTATATTTTATCAATTTACTTGCCTTTTATTTTACATGCATTTATGTATTGAAAAGACCCTAAAAATATAATATTACTCGAAAAACCCTAAAAATCTAAATAAATTTGAAACTCCAAACATAGTTGTGAGTTCGTAATTCTAGTCCACCCATCAAATTCTCCCTAGTGGATTTATCCACAGATTTTTTAGGGCGTCCTCATTTGCCTTGGTGAATTAATAAAACCCTAAAAATCTAAATATTGTTAGAAAACAGAGTTACAGGAATCGCCCCCTGCTAAAATTCTGTACCGGAATATCGTCAAAATCATAATCAAAATCGCATGTTAACTAGCGATCCTTGTTAGTAGTATCTTATTTGGTTCTTTTGTCAAAATCTACTAGCTTTTCCATCTGCTATGAGCTTAACCCCAAAGGTGTTATTGATAATGTTCTATAGGCCCTACAATGTAAAATATAAATATTAAATATATATTTATAAAAAAAATTAGGGTTAGGGTTATGATTCCCCAATTCCTATTTTCGGGATGAATGTCGAATCCGCACCCAATTCTTCAACCGATTCCGACTGCACCCACGACTCCGGTAACCTTGCTGGAAAACCCTAAAAATCTAAATAATTAATAAAACCAAAAATATTTGCAATTTAATAATTCTGGTCCACCCATCTTAGAGGGTGGCCCATCTTGACCTAGTGCATTGGGAAGCATGAAATTGTCCAAACTAAGGTTTCTACAAGGGTTTTGCAATTCCGACTGGACCATCAAGTGCGCCCAAGGCCACTTGTCCATCTCCCTTTTAAAGCATAACTTTTCTAGGAGTACTTCCTTGAGAAGTGTAAAACACCACCTTGGGAGTTGTGTAGTTGCGTTCAAAGTTGTGGTATTGATTGATATTGACTCGAATATTGAATTAACTCCTTTATATATTTTACGTGTCTTTATTATCCATTGTTGACTCCATATATATTACGAGGCACTGATCTCAATTATAAGGCTTGTAGAAAGGTATTTGCAGGTGTGTTGGTGTCTGTAGGTGTCCTTCCTTGATCAGAGACTCTCCCCTAGGTTTAGGAGTTACCCAAAGAAGTTGAGAGGTTAGACTAAGGTGGCAATGGGTCTAGCCCATCTTAAATGCTTACCATCACTAGCACATTGCATATTTAGTCTACTTTGAAAGGATTGCTAGTTTGAGCGTTAACACTGCCCATGCAAGAATATTGTGGAAGTCCCAAGTGTCCCTAAACCATATCAAGCCCTCCGAACAAGAATCCAAGCAACCACATGCCAACTAGCTCTCCTCCAAGCTACACAATGCTCCTCATCCCATGTAGGGTGCTCTCCAAGCATGTGGATCCTCCATGGGGCCCTAATAAAGTGTGCCCACCAAACTATCAAAGAACTCCAATACCTTAGGGAAGAACAATAAGCCAGTGACAATATGATGTCAAGCATCCACTAAGCAAGCTATCTCAAACTAGCAAATCCATCACGAACATGCGTCAATCCATCTCAGACCAACCAATTACTGAACATACACCTTGTACCCCAAATATCATGAAGCACCCTAAATATGATGTAAACATAGTAACCCCAAAAAATTAACATTAATTGCATATAATATACACATTAGCTATATACATAGGACCTGACTTTTCATTTACGCGACTATCTAACGTATATTTATACAATGTCACGTACTATTGTAAATCATCACCGTATTATTTATTATAAATATTTTTGTACATCTTCTGCAAGTATATTTTATCTAGCAGGTCCATAGCAATAGGTATTAGAGCTTTGCTTGATCCACAATTTCCATTGTGGAGGAGAGGAAAACCATCCTTTCCTTGGAATCATTCCACTAAGCAGTAGTCTAAAAAAATTTAATTAAATTTTTAACATATTCTCAATCTGAGTTTGGAGATAGATTTTTTGTGTGGCTGAAAGCATCATTGGCCAATGGGGTTAGGACCATTTTCCACCCCTGGGCAGATGCCATCATGCAAGCTTATCCGCAAGCAACAATGAGAAAGGCATCAAAACCAAATTGTAGCCCCAAAAAACACAAGATTGCAACCATAAAACAAAAACCTAAAATGCAAAACCAAGCAAAAGGAAAGCCTAAAATGCCACCACACATGCCCTTGAAGCCCGTACCACAGAAATCTCTTGAAATCCACACCATAGTGACCTCAAAATCCATAGCAAGATCACCTTCAGATCAGCCTAGAATGTCTTGTGGTGCCCTCCCTTTATGTGATGGTAGCTGAAGCTCTAGGATATTTGCTTGCTCACAAAGTGGAGCAAGGACTCATCAAGGGTGTGTCTCTCAGTGCTCACCAAACTTGTAAATGGGCACTCTTTGTAGATGACTCCTTCCTTGCCATCTTTATGGAGAAAGAATCTGTGGATAATACTATGGAACGCCCACAAATTTTTTGCACAACTTTTGGTCTAAAATTCAATGCTACAAGCAAAGTCCCTGTGACATCCCTAATAGGTTGTAATTTGTTAGCCCAATGGCAGTGTTGGCTTCAACCAAGTTAATTATTTAAGTTTCTAGGAATCCATTTTGCTTATCATACTTGGCTTAAGGATTTGTGGAATATGGTTATCCGAAGTGTGGGAAAATAAAAGGTAATTGGCTAGCTAAACCCTTCGCCTTGGCCACATGTTCCAAATATGCTCTAAAATTTTGGTTGCAACCCATCTTTACTACTACTAGGGCATACCAAAGATCAAAAACATCTCTCTAGAGCTTACTTTGGGAAAATATTAAAGGAAGTAGGGGCTTTCATTAAGTTAATTGGAATAAGTGTTACATTCCCAGAAAGGTGGGATGGGGATCATCAAAACTCGTACCCAAGCCCTAGCTTTAGGTTCCAAATGGATAACCCAAGCCCTAAAAGAAAGGGAGGCCTAGAAGTTGCTCTTACATAAGTGTATCAGCCGAGGAATTCTTCTAGAAGTAGTCATCGTCATGTTTAAATCTACAAACATTAGTTGTCACCCATTCAAGGTAATTAAACTAACTTTTGTTGCTCATAGCATATGAGAGGCTTGGGAAGTTATTAAGCCCTTCCTAAATTGGAAAGGCTAGGGAATAAGATTTGGCCTCTCTTTCAAAGCACGGTTACTTGGGAGCGGAAGCGAAAGCGAGAAGCGGGAGCAGGAGCGAAATATATGTCAACAAATGCATGTAGAATGTGGAATTAGTTATTGAAAGCATAAAAACATGAAATAAAACATAATACCATATAACATCATTCATTAATCATTAATCATCAATCATCTAGTAATGAATTCATCAACCATAGGTCCAGTATTCATGATTCCATAACATCAAAATTTTCAATATATAACATTTTGTCATCACTTGTCCTTGTAACCAAACTATAGTCTAGACTCTATAAAACATCAATGGTCCAACCATGAAATGAAAGTTGAAAGTTGAAACAATTCACGAAGCATCATATTCATTACCAAAGAGTTATAATATGCTTCATGCAGTCAACTGTCAATGACTCAATCATGCACTGTTGCAAATAGTGAACTTCAAAGGTAGGTTCACCGTTCAACTTCAAACTTCAAACTTGAATTGCCATGTAATCATTAATGTTTACAAAATATACCATAATAAACATAAAAGAGTCAATAGTGCAGAAACTTGAAACATGAAAGTACGATAAACAAGAAAAGACAAGAAAACTAGATTTTATGGATGCTTCCTCTTGCCACAGGAAATTTCCATTTTATTTTCCCGTGCTCTATGAGTTTGAACAATGGGATTATCATCCCCTGTTGATTTTTCCTAAGCAGCATCGAGAGCCATTCTTTGGGAGAATGGCGGCACTTGGTCAGTTACCGGGAAATTAACCCAGTCTAGGACTGGGACCTTAGCCTGGGGCTGAGGGCCATTCTCTGGAAGAATGGAGGCACTTGGTTAGTTATCAAGAAATTTAACCTAGTCTGGGTCTAGGACTGGGACCTCAGCCTAGGGCTGAGGGCCATTCTCTAGGAGAATGGAGGCACCTGGTCAGTTACCAACAATTTAACCCAGTCCGAGAATGGGACCTCAGCCTAGGACTAAGGGCCATTCTAATCGACATTGAGTCATCTGATGCATCCTAGGGATGAGGCACCTAGACAATTACAAAGTCATCACCATAAGCTCTAAACTAGGTCTAGGCAATTGATGCACTCTTCTCCTTGATCTATGGACTATGAAACCTTCTCCAGGGACTAGCTACCCCTTGTTTAGAGACCTAGCACTTGATCTTGGTGGCAACGAGGAGATCAAATAAAGCATTTAATAATCCTCCTTATTTATGAAGATGTACTTTGAGTGGGCATCAATGGACCATGAGGACCTTGTAGAACTCTTGAGGTGGCTTGTTGTGGTCATAAAATCACTTTAAGGACCAAGAAACCCTAGCACAACGTGTATTGGTCCTAGTGACCATCAAATGAAGGACCAAGTGGCTCAAAGACAAGTACCAAAAGACCTTTGAACCACAAAAGCCTATAAGTCAATGGTCAAAGATGAAAAAGAATGAAAGCCCTAATGTCAACTTCCTAATTATGTGGAAATATTCTATGTTTGATGGAATATAAATATAGAAGCACTTCAGCTCATTTTCATCCATCCAAGATCATCATTTGGACTGCTCCAAAAGAACAATTCAGTGGTTGAGGTCTTCTCCTTCATCGCAGCATTTGTTTGACTAAGGAAATTCGGTGGTTGGGTTTATCTTTATCTTTTCCCTAACGTGACAGCTCCTGGTCACTAAGGCTCTTATTTTTGTGCGCTCTTCCTTCATGGCAGCACCAGCAAGAGGTTGTTAACAGTCACAATGGGAAGTGGTGGTGAGGAGCAATCATGGGGTTGGGCAGTCCCACGATGAGGAACAATCACGATTGCCCTAGTTGGGCAGTCCCACATGCACACTAACCCTGCTAGGGCTCTCCTGTAGCATATGAGCCCTATTAGGGCTATTTTACAGCAATAACAGTCCACCAACGAACCTCCCTAAGGTGGCAACAAGTGGCAGCAGGTACAGTCCACGTGGCAATAGCAAGTACGGTCCACGTGACAAGCAGTAGTCATTGGTAACAACAGTAAGCCTATTAGGGCTTCCACAAATCCAATTTTTGTATAGACTGGAAGAGCACAGTCTATTGGGTAAACTTTATTTACATTCATCTCAGAGTTTTGTGATCAAATTATCTCTGCTCATGTACAAACTCAGTCATCCCATTTAGAGGATGAATTATTAATGCTTTGGGGGTTTTGTCCTTAAAAGGTTTCCCCGTGAAAAATCTTGTGTTCAATTGTGTGGATGTTTGTTTTACTACTGCATATGTTCTACTGCTATTAACATCTCAAGTACTATCTCTCTTACAGTCTGCAAAATTTAACAATATCATACACATGTTAAATTTCAACAGACCCCCCCCCTACCTGATGCAGATAGAGATCGTGAAGTTGAACCTCTAGGCAAAGATACTGCATCTGAAAACAAGGTAGAAGATGGCAGTGACGTTGTTGGTGTTGCTCCATGGTCATCATCAACACCCAAAAGCTCTTCCTCCAAGCGCTCTAAAGCGAAGGCTCCATCCTCCAAGTTATGCTCCTTTGGATTGTTGTCCCAAGTGAGATATGACCTATCAGTTTTGACCTGCTCACAGTAATGAGTCAACAACCTCAGGTTGTAAGGTACATAAACCAAGCTTTATGATTGATTTTCATTTAATCGGTTTCTTTTCACTGAGTGGATGAAGCTACAGGTGCTCCAACACCTTTCTGTAGAGGAACTGTTAACCACTAATGAAAGCACTCTGATTGGCAATTTATTCAAGCATGGGCATGTTGAGCCATACATATTCCACCATTCGATAGGAGGTGCCCTCTCGATCTCTAGTTGCATGCAAAGTACCAAACGGACCAACTTCAGTGATGTAATTGCTTAATTCACTGTCCAATAAGTCACATTCCTCTCCATCATGGACCGGCTTGTCTATAGCAGCCATGTACCCAACTTGTACCTCTGGATCTGTGTGGGGCTTTCTCCTAACCACACCCCCAGGTGGTGGTTTGGCCAACCAAGACTAAGAATAGTATTCTGGTGTTAATACATATGCTAATGCATGTAGTGGAACGTTGAGATGTTCCCATCTTTTGACCACATGTGTATGAATATGGTCATACAAGATGGGATCTTGTTATTCAACAATATCTTTAATTTGGCCCAGCATGTTGTCCATCTGCTCATACACCTCCCCAGTCACTGGCTTATCTGTATCTGCAAACTGAATCATGTAATAAATGGGCTTTGTGAACTGCAAAACAAACTTGATACTTGCCCAAAATTGACCATCAAGAATGGTGTCCTCCACCTCCTAAAAATCAAGCCTATCAGATGTGGATGTAGCCCTATCTTTCAAGAGCCGCCATGATTCACTTGATACCATGCTAGCCAATGCCACTCTTGCCTTCAAAACGTGCCTGAAGGTGAGGTAGTAACTAGCAAATCTAATCTTCGCTATCTTCAATAGTTCCAACTTTGAGTGACTACGGAAAATGGCATGGGCATTGCTATGGTTGGTAATAAATCTTATCATGTACTTGCCCTTTTTGTACAGTTCACCAATCCATTTGTAATCAGTCTCCTTCAACTTAATGATGTCATGCATCAAAAGGTTCAATGTGTGAACCAAACACCCAGACCAAAATATGTTGGGGTATCTATCTTCAATAATTGCTCATGTTGCCTTACAATTAGCAGCGTTATCAGTTATTACCTGGATGACATTGTATGGACCAATAGTTTCAATGGTTTTTAGTAGGAATTCTGCAATGTTCATGTCGGTCTTGAATTTATCTGAGTAGTCATGGGCTGAAAGGAAGACTACACCAGAAGCAAACACACCAAGAACATTTATCAATGGCTTGCCTTTTACATTTGTCCAACCATCTGATACAATTGATACCCCATACTCATTCCAAGCATTTGTAAATTTGGATCTTGGCTTTTTCCTTGTCAAGCCCAACGGTTCTAGCTTTGTCATACCCAGGGCTCTTGTACCTCGTTGGAGCAGCGCGGATGGCCTCTACCATTTCATGCCAATAGGGTGAGTGAAGAACATTGAATGGTATGCCACATGCATAGAGAAACAGAAACACTTTTGCATCCACATCATCCCTGCCACCATAGTCAAGGAAATCCGATATTGTCTTATGTGACCCCATGGGCGAGAATCCATCACTTTGGGTGGATGGGCCCCAAGTTCTCGATGAGTTTGAGGGGTCTTGGTCAACCCTTGATGCTTTTCATTTGTTTTGTTCTTCAAATTCTTCCTTCTTATACATGGCTCTTTGTGTTGATGTCACATTTGGGCAAACACAAACTCCTATAGTTTTGTTTTCATCACACAACATGTGTCCACATAGATGTCTTCTCACACGAGTATATGAACCTATGTAAATCTTTTTACAATGCGAGCAAACAAATTTGGCGATTCCACCCCCTTGGTTTCTCCCTGCTTTGTGACATATTTCCACAAGGGTGATGTGTCCTCTTTGGTCTTCTTTCGGTTTCCCTCCCCCTGCTCCTCCACCTCCTCCTCTCCACAGTATGTCCCACTACCCACTTCTTCATCATCTTCCCCGTTCCTCCTCCGGTTTCCAATCACCATCATCAAAATAACAAATGGAACCAACAAAATAAACCATATACCCATCATCATGTTTGTTGGAAGTGGAACTAGAGATTTAACCTGTTGCCCTGCAATAGAATGAGGGAGAATGCATGGGAAAGAGTAGGAGAGGAACATCAACATTCTAGATTCTAGAATCTAGATTCTAAGGCTCAAGAATTCAAATATATATAAAATCATCAAGCATCAAACTTCAAACACAAAGCAAATCAATAAGAAAGGGTTTAGAATTTAGAGCCTACCTCTCTGGTTCTCCAATGGTAGTGTGTGATAGCCTTCTTCAATCTCCAAGGACCAAGAAAAACACAAGCTTGATGGCAACCTTCCCTTCTCCTCTCCTCTCCTCTCTTCTCTTCTCAAGCAATGAAAGTAAGGATGAAGGTGGACCCAAGCCCTTTTCCCTTCCCTCCAACACTCCAAGTGTGGACACCATTGTGCAAATTCTCCTCATTTCCGCAGTTTCACGCGAAGCATTCAAGGAAGCGTCGAGAAGCGAAATTGGAAGTGTTGGGAAATGTTTTACGCTGGATTCGAAAGCGTTGGGAAGCGAACAAGAAGCGAGCTTTCGTAGCGCTTCATAACAGGGGCAGGGAGCGTTTTTATTGAAACCAAAGTGCGCTCTCTGAAAACGCTTCCAAATGGAAGCGAAACGGAAGCGAGCGTCCAAATGGCTTCCAGCTAGCTTTCGGAGCAGGGGCGAAGGGGGGGAGCGCTTCCTCGCAACAAAGTTTCAAAGAGTATTCTATCGAGTAGTCGTTATCCTCTTATACAAAGACAAGACTCTAATTGAATCACAAGGTTATCTGCCTTGAGCTTCTTCAAAGAGGAATCAAAACTATACTCGACATCTTTGATCTCACACAAGAGACCCACTCCCTTAACTTGAGCTTAAGGAGAGCTTTAGATTTTCCAACCCGTATAACACTAGGGAATGGTGTCATGCATTGTAAGTAAAGAGCCTCTTATTGATTCCCAAGCCCCACCTATTTGATATAGACAATTTCAATGGAGTGAGCAGAGGCCTCAATAAATAGTTAATTGGGTTGTGAGGGAGAGGAAACTATGTTGTCACAATTGGCCACGTAGCCCACTTAGACAACCATTAAATGACAAATTCCTTATACTAATGCTAGCAATTTCTAAGATAAAAAGAAACAATAAGAAAATGACGTTCAAGATGATGTTATATCCAATGTTCCCCCAAGTTTCTGGGACGCGGGAGCGGGGAAACGCAAAAACGACATATGCAAAAGTACCCCCCCCCCAAATTTTAGGAAACGTCGAAGGGTACGTCGAGGTCTTTAACATAGGAAAATTTTTAATTTATAGGGGACCCCACCAAAAGTAGTACACAATAAAAAAATTATAATTTAAGATTTTAAAGATTAATGCTAAATAGTAACGAAACAATAACATTAACATCATGTATTCAATATTATGTTTGTCATCATGTAAACATTAAAGTTTTAAATCCCTAACATCACAATTCAATGACTCATTCCAACATACATCAATGATTTGGAAATAGAACCTAAAACCCTCTCGAATGGGCCCCTCATGCATGTGGAAGATGAACGGGTGAAGAAAATCAGAGGGTAAACAAAAAAAAAACAAGCCACCACGTGTTCATATTTTGGCCTTAAAACTCACTCATGTTTCTGCCTTTTGAGGAAACGACCCCTTTGTGTGTTTCCCACTGTTTTCGGATTTGGGTACGAGGTGGGAACGTACCCAAACTCGTTTCCTAGTTTTCAAAACGCATGGGAGTGAGGAAACTAGTTTCTGGGGTTTGGAAACGCGTACCAGTGTAACACTAGTTATACCTCACTTGAAACTAATTTTAGCAATGACTTAAATAAATATTCATAATATTTGATGTTACGCATTTTCTACTTTAATTGCAATCTTTTTGGGGACACTCCACTTTGATGTTGTATGCCAAGTGGCATTATATTTTGTTGAATAATCTAGGGTAATTTTGGTAGCTTTTATGACTCTTACACTTGCTTTACTCTAGCTTGTGTTGACCATCCAAGTGGCCCTCTTTTTGTAACAATGTCCTATGTGTACATACATTGCAAATATTAATAGTTAAAGGAAGTATTTTTATAAAAAATATCCTTTTTAATTTAGTGCTCTTTTGTCAATTCCCAAGTATATCTGATCCAATAGCAAAGAAGCTTGTAAACAATAGAGATGTTATTTTTGTTGAGTCTCCTTCTATGGGTTTGTCTACCAGTATAGAAAGAAGTTTAGGGATATATGCTGCTAAGAATTATGCAGAAGTAGATGATACTTCAATATTGTCAAAGGAAAGACCTTGTAGTGTCCCCATCCATTATTCCAACCATTCGAGTGGGTAGATATGAATTTCATGTTTCCAAAATTCTCCACATGGGCTATTATTCGAATTCATATCCAAGTTAAGCCACCCATGGGCAAAATAAACTAAGAAATACATGTGCAGGTGCATAAATATAAAAAACACGGCAAAATTAAAGCCTTATATACACACACATCATGCATAAACAAATGTATTCATCATAGGAAGTAAATATAATCATTTTACATTCATAGATAAAGATAATACCTATCTTAAACAAAAGAAGATCCAAGCAACTAGATTTGTAAAAGCGATTTTCCACCCAACCGTAGATATCAGTTGTTGATACCACCCCCAAGCCAAGATATGAGGCCACCAAGGAGAAGGAAACTCCTATAGGCTTTTCTCTCTCGGCCCAAAACCCATTTCTCTCATGCTTAGCCTTATTGCTCGTCATTGAGCAATTACAGGAATCTCACTCAACCATCCTAGCCATTGCAGTCTCTTCTACTGCCCCAGACAACATATGGAAATCATTTTTCTCCCTTCACTGCTCCACAATTCCCTCAAGAAATCCAAACCTTACAATGCTTACCAGTGTGTGCAAAAAGAGTCCAACATGTTGTATGTTATCGGAGAACCTCCTGTAACATCAATCCATGACTTCTCAAGCATCTGGGAGAATCAAATACACAATGGGTGAACATGTCTCTCTCTCACCCAAACTCTATGCTCTCACCTACAACCATCCTCTTCACTCTAATGTCTGCAATTTTCTGCTCATGGGGTGTTTGACTTCATCAGGATACCATTTGGGTAAAACTAGGGTGCCCATTGTCCCCCACTCTATTTGGCATCTACATTGATGAGTTGGAGTCCTTCTTGCATGATCATATCCAAGAAGGGGATGGGTGCCTCCTTTAACAGGTTTTGATATCTATCTTGCTCTTCACTGATGGCATGGTCCTCTTAGCCTCCTCCCCCAAGGGTCTTTAGTGACAGTTGGATGCTTTAGCCCTCTTTTGTGATCTTCAAGAGTTGACAATCATGACCTGAGTAAAACCAAGGTTGTGATCTTCAACGCATCGAAGGACTTCTAGACCACCACTTTTTTTTCAAAGGGGAGAAGATTGAGATCACCAGCACATCAATGTTGCAAATATTGTGTCAAGGAATATATCGTCGAGGGTCTGGAAAAAAACATATCAGAAATATCAAGGAAAATATCGAGAATTATCAAAAAATATCAGCATAAATAAACTCAGGCTTGAAGAACTATGAAAATATCGAACAAATCGGCAACACAAAAAACTCGGGAGAAATCAGAAATATCGAGAGAAATCAAAGATATTTGCAACACTACAGCACATACACATATTTGGGAGTACATTTCTCTAGGCCTTGCTTCAGTTTGAGACATACCCTTTAGACTAGGGTTAATAAGGGTTACTCATCTTTAGCCATCCCTGAGAGACAATGTTTCCACCATCACTTTTAGGACATTCATCCCAAGTTGTCCCTCATGGAGCCTCTTGTCCTACCCACTATTTTATGTGGATCAGAGGTTTGGGGGGTTGGTTTACTTGAGTTTAATTGGGCTTTAGCTAAGAGGGTGTAGAGACTTCTTCTTTGAGCACATTATCAAATGCAAATAGACAATTCCTCAACCCATCATCCTTATAGAATTCAACGCCCGCCCCTTCCAACTCAAGACTATGTTCAGACTTGTCTCTCTTCTACATCGCATTCGGAGATTTGCCGACTCGAAAAGGGATGAGACCGATACCCCTACTTAGCCTACCGATCATCTTAGTCCACTGCTTTAGCTAGCCCTTCCAGCCATGTTCAGTGTTGGTTTGTTGGGGTTTCAAATCTCTTGAATTCAATGGGCATTTCAATTGACCATCTCCCCCCATTCAGATACTCTTTGGATGCACCTCGTCATCTCTTACCTACTAGACAAGAGCTAAACAGGGGCATCAGAGATGGCATTTATAGGCAGTTCATATAAATCACCTGGACCAATCCTCCGAACAGACTGCGCCCAAAGATGGCATTCTATGATGAGCACTTCATAGAGGCGAGGGAACGACTCGTTATCTAGCCTTGTATACTTCTCGTCATTGGGTACACTCTTATCGTATCCCCTTAGGCCAATTCCACGTGAGCTCCCATTTGCTTCGAGTAGAGACGGAACACCAGCTGGATAGATCTAATAGGATTTTCCAGCTATGTCATCTTCGTCAGGTTGAGACAAAGGAGAACTTCATTTTTAGTTGCCCCATCTACTATGAGATCCGTGGTGATTCCATTGTCTGTTTAGAGTACTATAGTACCTCTCCACCTTCTTCTGGTACCCCAACCAGAGGTGCCTAGCATTATACATGCAAGAAAGCCTTCAAGCTTCATACTCAAACTCTCTAACATCCTCCTAGAGTTGATTCCACCAAGATGATTACCTCATTCTTCGAGGTGCTCCCTCCCAGGGGTACCAATAGACAGATTGATAGCAACATCATTTTCGACTCTAGATCTATACAAACCCGAGGGGCCCTATCCACATCTCAACAATCACAGTAGCACGACCAAACCAGATCTCTTACCAGTAGACATATGAGATCATCCAAAGTTAAACGAAGTGTGCCCTCCTCCATACAACACCACAGCAGACAACACAAACACTAACCATTTGGATACCATTCCAACTTGAGTTTCTTTCATTTAGCCTCGGATGTTAGTAGTGGATCTCGTGGACCAGACACATCAGCAACATAGTCACTACCAAGGTTCCAAATTCTAGATCCTTCCCCTCTTTCTGAACATCTCCCTAGGGCGATCACCCACTCCAACAGTTTCGAGCTCTCCAAACTTAGTCATGATCTTATACTTTTACTTTATGTTATCTTGCTTTATAGGGGCCATGTCAGCACTCCCGCTTTATAAAGACATCATTTTACTCAGCAGTCCCATTCACCTACTTTTATGGTCATTCATTGGACATTAATAAAATTATCTTATCTTATATGTATCTTCAAAAAGTTAATTTCTGGTTGATTTCACCATCTGGTTATTGTTATGAAGACCATAGCATGAAACTCTACGTAGTGTAAAAATTTGCATGGGAAATTGGTGATACTCCAAAGGGTGGAAGGATTGGTGAAAAGACAACTAAAATTACTTATCATAAAAGGAAGGACTCTCACAATTGTCATAGAAGTATCCCATGCTTCCATAACTACATGAGAAGACTCTTCCCTTCAACCTCACACATGCATTCAATGATTGGATTTAAAAAGTCAAAAGGAAGTAATTGGCTCTTAAGGATAATGGCAGCGATGGATGAGTTCTAAGGTAGACACCTAGGAATAGAGAATTTAATCTTCCATAGGCCCCCTTTCCCCTCGTGGAATCATAGCCCCTCTAGTGCTCTTTACACAACCATCTTGGATCATTTTATTATTTTCCAACATAACATTTACATAGCTTTTGAGTCATCATGACAAGCCAACCACATGGCCCATATAGAAATATTCACATTATACATGCCTAGCCATTCACTAGTCGGGCTTTAGCCTTGAGCTCCAACCTAGGAATCCATACTTGCATATTTACAACATTTACATATGATTTAATACATTCCAAGGTTAAAACTAGAGGTATTACAAACCTAGTGCTTCATGAGTGTGTTGGTGAGGCAAGCACTAGTAAAAAATAACCCAAATGATATTATGATAATGGTATGGAAGCCAAAGAAGAGGTAGTGGCTCCAATAGATAACGGTTGACCAAAGAGGTCTCCCAAGCCAAGAGATTTTCTTCAAGTAAACTTTGCATTAATTAGAGAGGTAGTGAATACTCAAGAGTCCCCACATCCTTTGTTGAAGCAAACAAAAAGCGAGAGTGAGAAGGAGCAATGCAAGTTGATTACGATGCCTTAATGGAAAAAAACACCTAGGAATTAGTGGAATTGCCAAAGGCATGCAAAGAATTGGCTACAAATGGGTTTCCAGATACAAACCAAAAAAAGGTTTAAAAAATCATGGTAGCATTGATAAGCATAAGGCAAGAGTGTTTGCCAAAGGTTATTCTCCACAAGAAGGATGGACTATGAGGACACATTTGGACCAACAACCAAACTAGTTACAATCAATGTGTCAAAATTTCTAGAGTTTTCATCGTGTTGGGAGTTTAGTTACAATCAAGTTAGTTATTATTCTTGCAGCATAGTTTGGCTGAAATTTGGACACATGATGGACTATGAGGACACATTTGGACCAACAACCAAACTAGTTACAATCAATGTGTCAAAATTTCTAGAGTTTTCATCGTGTTGGGAGTTTAGTTACAATCAAGTTAGTTATTATTCTTGCAGCATAGTTTGGCTGAAATTTTCATCTAATGGATGTTAAAAGTGCCTTCTTGAACATAAATCTTGTTGAAAAAGCGTGTATGCAAAGCACCAATAAGTTTTTTCGATAAAAAATGCTTCCTTTGACTATTAATATATGCAAAATGTTATCCTTAAGACCGGACACTAACTGATATGACTAAAAGTGAAGGAAAATAATGAGCACCTAAAAACTTCCTCCATAACTAGAGTTTAACCCTAGTTGTCACCTCTCTTACTTGATTCAACCATGAAATTGTTCTATCTAGATTTTGAGGTTCACATAGTAGCATCTTGATGTATGTGCTTGCTCTTCCCCGTAGATTTAGGTATTCTCTTATAGTTTTTGTATTTGCTCTAGCATGGATTTATCATCTGAGCATGATGCATTTAATAAATGAATACATTTGGGAAGCTCTTGATTTTATTCTGTTGAGGCAATCAAAAGGCTTGGTCTCAAGAAGATTGCAAATCCAGGAGGGAAATATGTCAAAAAATCTAAAACCATTCCCTTGATCAAACTAAAATCTCATTCAATTCGTGATAATGCTACATCATATGCAAAGAATGCCTTGGTAGGCAAGTTTATTGGCCATTGGCCAAGCCCTAGTTCAATTGACCATTGGGTTCAAGAAAACTAGACTTCAAAGTTGAAAGGAAGGTATTGGGTTTATACCAATGGAAGAGGTTTCTTAATATTCCTATTTGAGTTCAAGGGGGGGAAAGATATAATCTTCAGATCTAATCCTTACTTCTTGGATTCTAAAGTAATGTTTCTTTCAAAGTGATCTTTGGTCTTTAATATTGATCAAGATATAAGCTCTGCCCTAGTTTGCATTCGCTTGCTCTATCTTCCATTGATTTTTTAGGACAAGATCACGTTGTAGGAAATTGGAGATGGCTTGGGGAAATTTACTAAAGCAGCAGCTTGGGGAAATTTCCTAAACGGTCTCTTCTCTTATGCCCTCATTTGCATGGAGGTAGACTTGGAAAAAGGGTTACCAAAAGCCATTCAGCTCCAAATAAATAGTTGGTCTTATTATCAACCGTTAGATTATAAAGTGTAACAAACCTAGGTGAGGATAATATGAGGTACCTCCCTTAAGGGGAATATATCATGTAATGTGTACCAAAGGGAGGATAATTAATATAATGTATCCATAAATAATGGAATAGGCCCACTAGGTAGTTTTAAGGAAATGATATAATCATAAGGAGTTAGTGGGCATAAACCCCTAGGAATACTACATATGGTCACTTAGCGAAAGTTTGCCATATAGCTCTAGCTCCTTCCCCCTTAGAAGCCCCACCTAAAGGTGATCAGGCTCCTTTCAAGTAGTTGCTAACAAAAAGAAGAAGAATAAGGGACCCCCTCCCTTTCATCCTTAGAAAACTTTTGTCGCTTTAAGGTTCAATTAGAATGAAATTTTAAGGGATGTCGAGGAAGTGGATGGAGAAGATTTTGTCAAGAAACAGAGGGAAGTTTCAACCATCCCCCAACATGATCAAATGTCACCCAAAGAGACAATATGAGAGACCCCCGTAAATAAGGACATCATGTTGATGTTTCTCCAGGTGCAACATCGAGTAGACATTCACTCACAGATAACCATGCATATTTGGCTAGTGAGGCCATGCAAATTTGGCTAGTAATGAATGATACATTCACATTCTAGAGGTGAATGGCTCGAGCAAGGGTAGTGCTTCTCCCAGTCATATGGTGTGGAGATGAACCCCAAGGATGCTCTCACATTGCCTACTCTCATAACGGAGTGATCGATTCTATATTAGAGTGTTTGACTTGTCTATTTTATCAAGGGCTTTCATCCCATTGTGAAATCTACAAGTCTAGCCTAATGTTGAATTTGACATTAGCACTAAGAAGTGACCAGGACTTCTTAGTGTGGGTCAAATCAACATTAGGGCTCTATGTTGTGAATAGATGTGCATGTAACGGAGAAGTATAACATCAATAAGGAGAATTGTTCTATGATAAAGAAATAACCAAAGAAATCAAGAAAATCCGTTGAAGAAGTCCTAGAGAAAGTGGAAGACAAGAAAGGGAAAAATACCCCAATAAAAGGGGGAACTTAGCCTTAGAAGACAAAAGTACAAGTCGGCCTCAAGAGCGAAAATCAAGTCAACTGAAAAATATAAATAGAAGTGTTCTCACACTTCATTTGACACATTCACATCACACATCTTCTCTCCATAAGTGTGCACCTCCAAGGAAGGCCTAGCAAAGGCAGTATGCATAATTTTTGGGGTTATCTTATTCTCTTGGAAAATTATCTACCCTTGTTAGGGTTTCTTGTGAAGGAAGGTGAACCTCTCTTGTGCTAGGGCTCAACTTCATGTTTGATATTGTACTTGAATTGGACTAATTTCTTATAAGAAAAGTTTGTTGGGTTTTCTCCCTGTTTGGGTTTCCCAAGATAAAATCTTTGTGTCTCTTGTGCATGGTTATTTTTCAATGATCCTTGTTTTATTTTCCGTTGCAAGTGAATATGGATATGCAATGAAATTGTGGGATGAAATAATGATTGAAGAATTATTGTGCACTAATAATCAAGGATTGAAAATTGGATTATAATTCAACGCATCAGCGATGAGAAGGCTAAACCAAATGCATTCAGAAGATGAACCAGATTAAAAAGAAAAGGATCCAAAAGAGGTAATCGTTGTTCCAAATCAGAAATTTCCCTTCAAAGGAGATGCAACTCAAGCTTACGAAAATACTTCAGTGCATCAAGTTCACTCACCTGCTTCTTCAAAATCTCCATCTTATGTTGGAGTTTTGAAGATATTCCCTCACTCTTTCCCTCCCCTCACAAGGGAAAGGAAATCAAGAAAGATGGGAAAGAGAGACAGAAACTAATATTTCTTTGGAATATCAGATCTCTCTCGACTCGCTACTAATTAAGGTACGGATAGTACTTCAATCTAGTCAAAAATAATGTACTGCTTTTGTATTCATTTAGGAAATCAGTTTGTAAGAGTTTACCCTTGTATGCAAGAAATTAGGAGTGTGGATGTAAGAGAGAGCATTGGAAATTCCCCTCCCTATATTTTGACAGAGGGATGTAAGACCTGCAAGTAGCAGTCAGCCTACTCAAATGTTCTAATGCTATGCTGTCCAGTTCGACTGCAGCCTCTTTTAATACAAAATATAACCATTTCTATTAAAAATATATATATGCAAAATATGTACAATTAGGGCATTTTTACCAACAAAGTGCACCATGTGAACAGCCACCATAAGCAAGATGAAAGTAGCCACCAATGTAAATTTTCCTTTAATATTCAAACTAGGGCTAACAGTGCATGCAAAATCTCTACTGATAACCACACATGAATATCTTTTACAGTATGCAGCGGAATATAAAATTGAGAAATAAATCACAACATCACATGAAAATATTGACACTATTATTTTGGGTATGGAAACCCCCGAAAAAACACAAGATGGGAAAACCGGTGCAGCAGTCAGATATAGATTTTATTATGAGAAAATATGGAACTTTTACAATCACTACAAATTCACCCGAACCTTGCAAATGCAGTACCCGGCAGAATCACTAGGCAAATCCCAGCTAAACCTCAACACCCTCCTGTGTGAGTGTACGACCCAGCTATACAAAGCTCGGTGATCCTGTTGCTCGCTCCTTCGTCTTCTCAGCTAAATCCTCTGTCTGACTTTCTCTCCCTGTCTATATCCTGTCTCTGTCGGAATACAAGTGTGTGTGTTCTCTCCACCAATTGATCTCTCTTTTATAACTTAAGGTAAAGCGAAAACCCTAATTTCACTTTCACTTTAACTAGTGTTTCACTATAGTTAATTTAGATCACTTTAATTTATTTTCCAAAGTAAACTTAGGAAAAGTAAATTAAATACAACCGGTTTCCTAATTTAAGTCTTTTGCATGCAAGAACACATGCATGCAGGAAGACCTTCCTTGTTGCTACTAGTTTAACACTCCCTCTCAACGAGGAAGGGATTTGGTAGCAACCGTAACTTATCCCTGAACTTCACAAAACTTTGTCTGCAAAGTGCCTTGGTGAAAATGTCTGCCACCTGCTCATCTGTCTGTATATACTCCAACCGAATGGTTCCTCTCTGAACACAATCTCTCAAGAAGTGGTATCTGATGTCTACGTGTTTGCTCCAGTCAAGGAACACTAGATTCTCAGATAGCCTGATGCCACCCTGATTGTCACAGTGAACTACTGTAGCCTCTAGCTTACATTCGAACAACCCTGAAAGTAACTTCCTCAGCCACATACCCTCACAAGCAGCAATGTTGGCTACCATGTACTCAGCCTCTGTCGAGCTCAGTGCAACTAACTTCTTCTTCCTGCTTAACCAAGAGACAACCCCTAATCCAATGTTGAAACAACAACCTAAAGTACTCTTTCGGTCCTCTACACATCCTGCCCAGTCAACATCTGTGAAACCTGCGAACTGTACACTCCCCCTACGCTCATAAACCAATCCATACTCCATTGTACCTCTGATGTAGCGAAGTATGTGCTTCGCAGCCGTCTAATGCACTCTCCGAGGGTCCACAATGAACTAACTCAAAGAGTTGACAGCAAAGTTGATGTCTGGTCGAGTGTTGACCAGATACATAAGCGATCCGATAAGTTGACGATACAAGGTAGGATCAAATTTGTCTGACCATGATGCATCAATCTTCCTCCAGTTGGAAACTAGAGGTATGGCCATAAGCTTGCAGTCCTCCATCCTGCATCTCTTTAGGATATCTACTGCATACTTCCCCTGTCCGATGAAGAAGCATCCATCTCTCTGCCAAACCTCCAAGCCCAGAAAGTAATGCATCAACCCAAGGTCTTTCATCTCAAACTCCACTGCAAGGTTGGACTTGCAGTCTCCAATCAGCCTCTCATCTCCTATCAAAAAGAGATCATCCACATACAGGACCAGCATGAGAGGCACCTCACCTGTCAAGAAGTACAGGTTGTCATCAGCCTCACTCCGCTAAAATCCCATCTCCCGTAGATAGTTGTCGATCCTTGAGTACCATGCTCGAGGAGCTTGCTTGAGCCCGTAAAGAGCTCGATGCAGTCTGCAAACATGTGTCTCCCTGCTCTCCACATCAAAACCCTCTGGCTGCTCAATATATACCTCCTCCTCTATCACATTGTTGAGGAACACAGTCTTGACGTCCATCTGATGGACTCGCCAACCCATCTCAAGCTGCTAGTGAGATAATGGTCTAAATGGAAGAATACTGTGTTGCATGGGTACCCGTACCCAGGGGTCGGGTACACGTATCGGGTACTAGG
>LPNX010065451.1:104093-279360 GCA_001517045.1 Pseudotsuga menziesii | reverse complement strand
CTTGAACTTCTTCTCCACATGAAGACCCATGACTATATACTGTCAGCGGGCATTAACAATATTGACGTGGGTGTTGTATATACAAATTGACTTAATGCTCTATACTCTATGGTCACGGAACTTCACCTGATATCCCTTGTCCTCCAGAATGGAGACTGATATAAGGTTCTTGGTCAGTCCTGGACCATACAACACATCAGCAAAACTGAGGGGTTTGCCAGACTCCCTCTCAAAGGAAACAGTGCCAACTCCCTACACCTAATACCGCGCATCATCACCCAACTTAATGTGGATCCCTGTTCCACCCTTTTGCAAGTCTGTGAAAAATCTCTTCTGTCCAGTCATATGACTAGATGCTCCACTGTCGATGTACCATATGCTGCTCCCTGTGGTGCTTTCCATGCAAGCTATCAAGCAAAACTCCTCATTGAAGTTCCTATTGAACTCATCCACCTCTGCAAATCCAGCCATCTGAGTGTTACTCTTCTTCTTCCTGTCTGGGCACTAGGAGGCAAAGTGTCCATGCTTGTGGCAGATAAAACACTTAACCTTTGACACGTCAAGGTTCTTCTTACCATCCTTCTTCCTCTTTTCCTTCCCCTTGCTCTTCCCTGTAAGGGCTAGAGCCTCCTCATCCACAATCTGTGGAGCACTGTTGGATGAGCCTGATCCTTGACCCATGCGAGTCTCCTCCTGCACAAAGTCATCCCATAGTCTCTTCCAATCAGGGAGCTTCTCCCTAGCCACAACACCTTTGACAAAGGTGTCCCATGGCTTAGAGAAGCCATTGAGGGCTATCCAAACTAGATCTTCATCCACTGTCTTAGAGCCAACAACTCCAAGCTCGTCCCTAATCTGTGTAAGCCTCGTGAGATAAGGCACCACTCCTTCTCCCTTGGCCATCTTAGTGTTGCGCATCCTCTCTTGCAACACCATCTTCTAGTTCTCATTCTTGCTTTGGTGCAGACTCTCCAAATTCGTCCACTCCATCCATGATAATCAGCATGGCTCTGGAATCAATCATCTTCCAAGCTGTTAAATCTGCCGGATCTGTGGATGCAACCTTCATGGAGTCAATGTGCTCCTCTGCATCGCTAACGTCTAGGATCCTTGTGATTCTTTCTTTCCATGTAGGAAAGTTCTGAGCACCCTAGAGTTTATCCTCAACTCTCAACTGCACGACAAAAGTGAAGTGTACCTGTCAAACCCTAGATCTGAAAGTCTAGATTTGTGTCTTCCTATAGATCTGCCCCTGATCTATCATTGCTACTGCAAATCTCTCAACTTTAGCTCACCAAAGCTCTGATACCATGTAAATTTTCCTTTAATATTCAAACTAGGGCTAACAGTGCATGCAAAATCTCTACTGATAACCACACATGAATATCTTTTACAGTATGCAGCAGAATATAGAACTGAGAAATAAATCACAACATCACATAACAATATTGACACTATTATTTTGGGTATGGAAACCCCCGAAAAAACCCAAGATGGGAAAACCAGTACAGCAGTCAACTATAGATTTTATTATGAGAAAATATGGAACTTTTACAACACTGCAAATTCACCCAGACCTGGCGAATGCAGTACCCGACAAAATCACTGGGCAAATCCCAACTATACCTCAACACCCTCCTGTAGGAATGTACGACCCAGTTGTACGAAGCTCGGTGATCCTGCTAATCGCTCCTCTGTCTTCTCAGCTAAATCCTTTGTCTGACTTTCTCTCCCTATCTGTATCCTGTCTCTGTCGGAATACAAGTGTGTGTGTTCTCTCCACCAATTGATCTCTCTTTTATAACTTTAGGTAAAGCGAAAACCCTAATTTCACTTTCACTTTAACTAGTGGTAAAGCAAAAACCCTAATTTCACCTTCACTTTAACTAGTGTTTCACTAAAGTTAATTTAGATCGCTTTAATTTATTTTCCAAAGTAAACTTAGGAAAAGTAAATTAAATACAACTAGTTTCCTAATTTAAGTCTTCTGCATGCAAGAACACATGCATGCAAAAAGACCTTCCTTGTTGCTACTAGTTTAACAACCAGAAGATTTTATTGTTATAGATAAAGAAAGGCATGTTTGCAAGCTCATCAAGGACTTATAAGGTTTGAAGAAAGCTTTAAGAGCTTGGTAGATCAAGATTGATCAACATTTCCAAAAGAATGGCTTTAAGGAGTCCTTCATACTTAGATTTGTTAATGATTTAACTATAATTAGCAGTTAGGTCCAATAAATTGATGAAGTGAAAAATCAATTGAACAGGGCTTTTGAGATGAAAGACCTTGGCTTGCTTCATTGTTGTTGTCTGAAGACATAAATTGATCTTTTTTTCACAGACAAAGTGAGAGAAGTTCAAAATGGTGGATTGTAAGGCTTCTTCAACAGTCATCCACCATCTATGGATGCAGCCTTAAATTAGACACCAGTTGGTAGTTTGATTTATCTTACCAACATTAGACTAGAATCTAGATCTCATCTTTGCAGTTGTGATGATTGCACACATTGAAATGCAAAAAAAAAGGGATTCTTATGATGTAAACATACTAAATTTTGGGATTGAATTTTCCACAACAAATAGTTTTCAGTTGCATGATTACATGGGTTCAAATTTGGCAGGTATTGTGGGCAACAAAAATTCCACTTCAAATTATCTCTTCAGTATTGATCTAGGAGCAATGTTTTAAAACTTGGAACCAGGAGTTGAACCAGTCGAGGGTCAACTTGGACGGGAACTGAAACCGGCAATGAACCGGAGCGGTTTGATTTCAATGACTCAAACAATACAAAAATAGATAAATTTTACAATTTTAATGAAAAAATATATATTTGACATTCCAAGCTATGATTTCAAACTATTAGAGACATAATATGCAAAGTCTATTCGTGTATATACATTTAAGGGTGAATATATCAAAATAACACCAAGTGTGATACATATCTGAATTAAAAATGAAAATACATAATCATCAAAATCCTTTCCTATATTGGGATACTAATCTCTAGGCTCTAGCCCTTGTCTCTACCTTGAATCTCAAAGTTGATCCTCCAAGGACATTAGTCAACACCCTACAATTTTGATGAAACTTCCTAATCCAAGCGTTAAAATAAGCTTGAAAAAAATTCCCATGCTTAGAAAGTGATTTTGCTTCACTGACAGATACATTTTTATTAAGGACATGGCATAGCAATTCAATCAACCTCAACAATCAGGCATCAACACCACCAACATCAAGATACAAAGAGAGTTTGATGTGTTTGATTAAATTCCAATCCCTTACTCTCATACATGATAGAATCCAGTAGAAACTTTGCAATCGTGAAATCCTGAAAACTATTAAGTCTGTTGAATTTTGAATGAGATCTAAAATTCTACTTTTTGCATATGAAGTCCGATGAGGTTGGAACCACTGTCAAACATCCTGAAACAATTAATGGTAATGTTAAAAATTCGGTAAAATGATAGAAAATGAAAGATAAAGAGAATGTCACTTTTACTTTAAGAATTTAACATCACCATTCAATATTACTGACTTCATTGTCAAAGGTACAAGACTGGTCAATTTTTTTTAAGAACATCAGTGCCTAGCCTCCATGCATGCACCCTGGGCATGTTTGTATTAACTCGACCGAGTTAATGAAAAACAGGCCAGCTTGAGGTCGGTTTGGTACCAAACCAGCCAGTTCAAGGTCTGACTCAGCCAGTTTGGTACCAAACCGGCCTCTAGGACGAGTTTTGTCCCAGTTTGAAGTTGATGAGAATTGAACCAGTCAACTCGGCCGGTTCCGGTTCCAAGTTGAACGGTTTTTAAAACACTGTCTAGGAGCTGTTTCGTGGGTTATGAAAAAGCAGCCCATAGTTGCAACTTCATCCACAAAGGTTGAGCACAAAGTTTCAGTCAGTGCAACTTAGGAAGTGATTTGGCTAAAAAGGCTACCTAAAGATTTGCAGATTCAATACGAGGAGGCCAGGAAACTTTATTACAATAACCTGAGGCTAAGAACCCAGTTTTTCATGCACACACCAGAAATATTCATTTTATCAGAGAATGGTGCGTAACACCAAATTAAATCTGGTTATTGTACAACTAAACATCATACTGCTTATATTTTCAATAAACCTCTCAACGGAGGATAAATTTGTAAAACTTAGGGATCTGCTCAATGTAAAGGCCAACCAAATGCCCATTAAGTGTGCTGCTAGAGCTAATGGAGATTCAGTGTCAGGTGTTAGGCATTAGACTATAAAGATACGTAGTGTAACATCAATGTGATGGTGTGTAACTATAATAAAGTTATGTTGATTATTAATTTATTAGTGATTAGGTCAATAGCAAGGATAACCACCACAATACACAATTCAGTATAACCATTGACTCCATTATGTATGCATTTCACGATTAATAAAAGCATCAATCAAGTACTGCATTTCTTTCTTCATCCATCTCAATTATCTCTCTCCTCTTGTAAGTTTAACAAATAGAGGTCAATTGGGTCTAGCCCAAGCAATTATGAGGAATGTTATCCTCCCCACCTAGATTCAATTCCCACAATTGACATGTTGAGCTCTTAATGAGTAGAGTGTTGTAACAGCCTTGAGCCCTCTATTGACAAACACTCAAGCTTCTGTGGAATCCAATTTACCCTATGTACCATCCTCAGAATGAGGGGAAGTTCCTGATGGATTTCACTAGGATGTGTATTTCACGAATATATTAAATTTCAAAAAAACAACAGAAGTTTGACAAACAGATGAGGCACATGAGAATACTCTAATACCAATGAAAAGGAGCACATATAGAAATATATAAATACATTTAATTTTAATGAAATAACAATGGACACAGATAATGATTGTGCTTAAAATTCATTGCCATATTTATAGAATTTTCGAAAGGGTTGTATATCTTTTTTGTTATTGATATTTATATTATCTATTATTAATTTTAGTTACACAACCAAAAGCATCACAATATAAACTCAATATAGATAAATCATGGGTGGAGAGGAATTAAAAATAAATTTGAGAAAGAGAAGTATAATACAATATAGCTATTTAGAGGAGAGTTTGGAATTGCACTACACACACTAGAAGAAGAAGGAAAAGAAGAAAGTCTGTGTCTATATCCAAGTAAAAGTAACTTAACTTTAAGCCAGATCGAAAATGCAATAAATTCCCCATATATATCCTAGGCAGACTGAATAAAAGAAGGCATGCCATTCAAAATACTTGGAGATGAATACCCAAAGCAATAGCCCAAAACATGCAAATTTAATTGGCCTGTCCATGCAGGTATAAGCACTTTGATACAATTTTCTTTCCGATCAAATTCACAGCTTCAAAATCGGAAAATCCTCTATGTAAAAATTTAAATCGGGGATGATATAGCAAACATATCATAATCATCTAGTAAATTCACTATGTCAAATTATAGCTCAAAAATGAAATGTGTATTATGAGTCCAGATAAGTTATGAATGCCATTTAGAAGATACAAACTTAAAATTAAACATAATCCCACAACATAATTGCGATATATACATACTGAAAGCGAGCAGGTTTGCTGCAACGGACGCAAACTAAAGTGGATTCCCCACCATCAGTTGCCGACCCGTCCATTTTGACCAATGTACTTCAAGACCGATCTATTTCAGCATATCAGCATATATTAAAAATTATATATATTCATAGTTGAACTGTAGGAAGTCAATCAACAATAAATTTCAAATGTAATATAATGAAATAGAATTTGATGTGAGACATGCCAAACATTCTTTTAGAAAAACTAACTAGAAATCTAGATTATTCAAATGGAAATTAAATAACTCAAATGCTGGAAAAAGAGACTTACCTTGATTTAGACCAATCTGGCATAAACTGTGATAAATATAATTTGCCACAAAGTTGTAAAGTACCGGAAGCAAATGACACACCTGCATGTGATAATAAAACAGGAACTGTAATATCAATCATATTTCATTGCTAAGCACTTTCTTACATAACCACTAAGATCACTTGTCAAACAGCCATAAAATGATAGCTAAGATTCCAATATTTACACACTAAAGCCCTGCAAAGAAGTAAGCATCATTTAATACTAATGCTTTCATATTTGCTTGCAGATATAACTGCCTGTGATAGGATTCAGCCACAACCTTGCTATAATGAGTGAAGAGGGAAATGGGCAAGAATAGCTAGCTTAATGCCAGAATACACACGCCATTAGCAGCGAACTAAATTTCAAAATTAGCTCACCAAATTAGAACAAGTCGGTTAAAAAGCACAATGATAATCAAAAAATGTGGGGAGCAAAACAATCATAGAAGATCAGTAGTCTGATTAAAGACATCCAGTGGATATAAAAGAGCACAAAACTTAACGAAAAATGTGAAAGATAAGACTATAGTTCATTGATAACTTTGTAAATTGCAAGATCTAGGCATGTAAAGGCATATCATCAGTCCAGTGGTTGGATCAAAGGCACAAGAGCCCTGCAAGTTTTTCAAAGCCAAAAGTGAGATACCTACTAGACATGCAATGTCAATATCTAATGGACAATGCAGACTTAGTATTGGCTAAAATTCCCTGCATGTTCCACTTTTTGCTATTTGTAAACAGTGACAACAAGTTTACGCTCGCTTTCAAAATTTCTAAATAATTGTTTTAGTGCCTGAAATTAATCTCAGTGAGCTAGTTCAACAATTTCAGTTTCTCTATGGCACATGTCACGACACACAATAATGATTTCTATCTTCGGCATAAATCTCTGCTTTTACTGTAAGTTCACCTCTGTTTTTTTCAATCTGACAAGTAAACTTCAGTATTGCAAGTTTATCTGTGTCAAGGAGCTAGTGTTTGTTTTTTACATTGGACATTTTCTGATCTATCTTATATTTCATTAATACACATGAAATACATCATATAATCATACATCAGCTGGCATACACAGGGGATTACTCCTCCCTACCTAGCCAATGACGGCTAGATTTGCAATTTGACACCAATACCAAAAGTCGTGTCTTTTATCAAATATCCTTATCCTTGCTGAAAACTGTACTGCTAAATCAGATTGTATGTTCGGAATTCGCCTTTATGGAGCTGAGTGGATTTAAGTAGTGGGCATCACTTATTCTACTCTACGAGAAAGAAATATCCATCAATTTTAATTAATGTTTTATATATGCTCTATGTCCGAATTGGTTTGAAGCTAAGTTATTAATTTGGAAACACTGATCTCAACCACTAATTCACAACATAATAGACATTCCAATCAATCTTTGTAAAAAAATTTATTGTATTCTGCACATTTTTGACATATTTTGTAATAACTTTTTTTCATGCTATGGCATATCCTGTGTCTTTAGTACACGGCAACTAAAGTGTTGAGTGATAGAAATTAGGGGTTCACTCTGTATACTGTGTAGAAGAGTAACGAATACTAAACACCTTGCAGCTTAAACCTAAACACTAAAACAAGAGGAGCGGATCAACACTAAACATGAAGAAAAACTAAAGTTCTGAATTTTCATAACAAAACCTTCACTCAAGGAACGCGTCAAGCAGCCTGCGAATTCAAATTCAATCACCTTAGGCTTCGGAATATGAGGGTTTTTAATCTATCTGCAAATAAATAAATGGCTTACCTTGGGATGAAGAATAGTATGCCCTCGCTAGCTTTCAGACTTCAAAGATTTGATTTGTATCTTCTCTGGAGTTCGTTCTTTCCGTCTCTAAAAGCTCTCACACGTATGGCATTCCAAAATACGGTGGCATACATGAATACCTAGTGGGATGGTCGAATAAGTATTTCCAGAGGAAGGTTGCCTGTCCAAAACACTTTATAAACACTTTTCTTTTTATTAAATTAGGGGGTGGAGAGCTATTTATTTTTTTTAATAGTACAAAACATATGAATGAATGTTTTGGAATAAGTTGTTTATTACCTTGGTAGGCGTTTTAGCGTTTTTATTTGAGAAATAAAATTTGGGGTGGATTATTGTTTATGTTTTTTTCATTTATGGACGAGGATGAGACATATGTATTGTGGAGATTGATTCTATGGCACTAGTTCAAAATTCGAAATATATATATATACTAGCATACCAACATAGTTTGTGGTTGGATCACGTCGATAGGGATCAAAGGGTTGAGAGATAGTTATGGAATGGAAGACATTTTGGAAAAAAAAAATTATTCCTCATATTCTTCTAGTTAAACGGGTTCAACTGTGAGTTATCCATTCCTAGCTACATGTTATCGCCAACATTCTTCCTATTATCCATTTATCAACTATCAGTTATTTCTTATATTCTTTTTCTTTTTATCTCGCACTCTTCTAGTTATCTGCCATGATTGTTGGTTATCCATTCATCAGCTATGAGTTATTGAACGACTACCATAGAATCAATCTGGACAGTATGCTTGTCACATCCTTGTCCGTATATGAAAAAGCATAGGTCGTAGTCCACCCCAAATCTCAAATAAAAATGTCTATCAACGTAAAAATAACGGGTAACTTATGAATGGATAACTAGTAGTGATGCATGGATAACTCNATATATATATATATATATATATATATATATATATATATATATGACAAGAAGAATGGCGTTGATAACATGTACTTAGGCATGGATATCTCAAAGTTGAACTCATTCAACTAGAAGAACATGAGGAATAAAAAAAAATCTCTTCCATTCAACTGCTATCTCCCAACCATTTGATCCCTATTGGTGTGATCTAGCCACAACTATGTGGGTATGCTAGTAAGGTAATTTTTTAAATAGAGTTTTAGTTGTTCATTTGGTGGTGAATTGTGTTTCTGAAGACGTTTCAAACCTTAAAGTAGGTCCATCACAAAAGGTTTTTGATTAAAAAATAATAATAGGATATTTCTGGTTTTATATGGGATGAATGTTACTGAATCGACTATTTTAGAGTTTTTAGTGTTCAATGTGTTGGTGTTTCTTTTTTTAAATAAGAAACTACAAAATAAATAAAAAATTCTAAAAAGTGGAGTTTTTCATTGTCATGATGATACCAGCGTTAAAGTGGATATGTTGCAAAATTGAGACTACAAAGTTATTGCACATATTAGGAGACAATATAGACACTAAATGGCATTGATTAATCAAGGTCCTTCCACTACAACGCCAAGGCATATCTTCAATGTGTGTCATTGATGGACTCTCGTGCCATGCATTGACTTAGTTTTTGGTATCGTTTGGTAGATAAGGAGTGGCGGGTGCGAGGGAAGGGGGGAGGTGATTTTTTACACCGAAGGAAAATTGAAGCAACGCTATTTGTGGGGTCTAGGAGAAACTTCAAATAATCAAGAAGAAGTCCTTGCTCTTTGGAAAGGCCTCATGCAAGCAATGCAGAAAAACATTAAACAAATGATCATAGTAGGCGATTCTATGATAATCATCCGGTATCTAATCACCAAACAATCTCCAAAAGATGGTTCGTTAACTCGAATATTGAAGAGAATCTTGCATCTGTTGTCAAAGTTTGAAGTTGTAAAGGTTTATCATGTCTTAAGGACCCTAAACCTTCAAGTTGATAGAAATGCAAACTTAGCTTGTAATCTTGATCAAGGTAAGTTGAGGATACGTGAGGAAGAAGCATATTATTGTCAAGTTCCTTAAAATGATTTATACCTTGGTTAAAATTGCAAAGATGAATCTCTATGAATCTCGACCTTTGGACTCCAAGTGGCAACTCAATAACATGCATTTGATTACTAATCAATTCCTTGTATTAATGAATGTCAGTGATATCAGGTTTGATCGAAAGCTTGAGCATGAGAACAAGTATGATTGATCTTCCACCAATGTGATCCAGACAACAAATTTGATGTTTATGGTACATGATAATCACTTACAAACCACCAAGGCAATAATGGAAGGCTCTAGTTTCTACATCACACTTGTCTTTCTAGGTGATTCTAATGTATGTTCTGCTCCAAATTGGAATGATCGTTCTCTCTAAACTTTGTAAGAGTAACGATGGTATGTAATGTTGGTATACTCTGAAAGTGAATTAAGGAGGGGTGTTCATGATCCCCTCCCCTTCGTGAAGTCTGGTAATAGTTCTATTATTTTTTCAACAAGCAGCAGTACATCTCAGCCAGGGTTTGGAGATCAAGAGGTAGGGGTGTTTAAAGTTTTCACAATTGAGTGCTTCAGTTGTTTGTTATCTTTTAAAAAGATCAACGTTGATTTTTAGTTTAGGACTCTAATTTATTTTGGGATTTATTGTTTCTAGAGAATTGAAATTGTTTGGAAAGATGAGGATAATTATGGCTGCCTTGTCTATTACCCTCTTGTGATTGTTCTATTGAATTTCAACACTTCTGCAAATTCTTATGAGTTTTTACATTGGACTTTTGCGATCTATTATGGGTTTTTATATTGGGTCAATTATTTCTACGATAATAACAAGTTCATGATTGTAGAGACTATGTGGGTAATTGAGTACAAAGTGTAATGTCCCTACTTGGAATTTCAGAGAAAATTACAAGTTGGGCAAATTCAAGCTTAACTAGACTTTCTTGGTTTGGTTCCCAGCACGACTGAACCTTTCCAAAATTATTATGGAGGGATCCTATGGGATTTAAAACATCCTAACAAACCTTAGACACTCTATGGTTGAATAAGAAAACTCATTTGACATGTTATTCAAGTTTGCACAAGAGTGGTCAATTTCGAGCTTTGCTAGTCATGACTCTAGGGGGTTCCAACTAACTCCAAATGGTCTCGAATTTGTAAAGAAAGGATATGTTGAGTATTAGAACATTCCAATGTGAACCATTTACACTTAGGATCTGACTTTAGGCTTTTGCAACTTGACTTTGGGCTGAGAATAAAAGGGGCAAATTTACTAGGAAAATGAGGTCAAATTCCCCCAAGGGTGAGCCAAAATGGCTTCTCAAGTCAAGTGCGACCCTCTTAAATTTCAGGAAAAAGTATGGGGATGAATATGAGTCATTAGGGATTGTCATTAATCATGGTTATTATCTTTGCAAACTGTTTATAAAGCACAGCATTCATATAACAACTTTCAATTAAATTGCTTAAGGGGAAATGGTATTAATAACTCGATTTTGACACATGAAAAGTATATTGAATGGCTCAAATAATGGCATGACATATAGATACCATAAAAAACATACAAATGGATGCCACAATACCATTAAACATCAGAGAAATTCCTTCATACAAATCTAAGATATAATTCTTTCAAAGTGGAAGCCAAATACATGAAAACTAGTCATTCAAGAGCATGTGAATGCAAGCCTTTCACACTGGAGTTTCTTGGATTTCGAACTACAGATCATATGGTCATATAATTACAGAGTCATACATCATTTATGGTTGCCCCATCATCATCAAACTCAGATAAAAATCCTTATAAAATCTTATATACAACTCTTTTCGAATGGAAGCCAAATACATGAAAATTAGTCATTCAAGAGCATGGGAATGCAAGACTTTCACACTGGAGTTTCTTGGATTTCTAGATAAAAATAATATGTTCATGGAATTATAGATTCATACATCATTATGGATTCCCCATCATCATCAAACTCAGAGAAAAGTCCTTATACAAATCTGATATACAACTCTTTCAAAATGGAATCCAAATACATGAAAACTAGTCATTCAAGAGCATGGGAATGCGAGCCTTTCACACATGGATTTATAATAGTTCGACTTATAGAGATTATGGAAATAAAAGTACATATACATACATCATATCCCCAATAATGGGCATCAAATATGCTCAGCAAAATGTAAGCACCACTCCAACAAGTGTGCCATCAACATGAAAGTGTGGGGAATGGAGAAGAAGGAATGAGAGAATAGGGAGATAGATGAGAATTCAAACTATATGGACCTTCAACATGCAACTAAAAATCCTTCATTAAGATCCAATGAGAGGTATGAATGGGCTCTCCAACAACCAACTTTGAAAAGAATCCAACTCCCTCGAAAGTGGCTCATAAGTAGGGAGAGTGAACACTCACCATGCAATGGACAAGCAAAATCTCTCCAAAATGTCAAAGGCAAATTAAGAAATGATCAAATCCCATTATCCTTGCTCATGAAATCCTTTTATTAACTTCATGAGGCCTCCTAAGGTCGAATTTCCCCCCATGGGCTTCCTCCAACTCATCTTGGTGGTCTAGTAAATCTCATGACACTTGTCTTCCTCTTCATGCTCCAATTCTTTCCCCAATTCGAATGGATGCCTCTCACTCCCAAATTCAACCTCTTGGTGGCTATTTTTACCCCTGTCATGTCAGATTTGTCATATGTCTGCAATCAGGTCTGAATTTTCATACTTGTCGTAGAATCTTTCAGCATTTGTTGTCATAGAGTGCATGAAATCTCCTTCCAAGTGGCACGCATTGTCTTCTAGTCTCTTCCTCTTCCATGGGAGTTACTCTCCTTTACCAATTTGAATTCCTTGGTTAATTATATGCTATTTAACACCACATCACCCACCAATAATGTTACATTACCCATGTGTTCGAATTTGGATGATGATCATGCCAAGTGTGTGGGGAATCTAGTCAACCAAAGGCTCCACAAGCTTCCAAGTGTCTTCATGAACCCATGACACCTTATTTTTTTACCATTTATCATTTATGTGACTCGTTTATTTGTGAATATGGTAAACTAAAGTCCTTTTGGGTTCCATAGCCCCTTATTACAAAATTTATGTCTCTGTCTCAACCTAGGGAACTAGTAGGTTGGTGGAACATTATTTGCAAGTAGTTTTATTTGGAAATTATTTAATTGGGGACATTATAGTCCTCCCCGCTCAAGATTGCTTGTCCTCAATCAATTTAAAACATGGATTTTGAATAACCTTCTTTCCTTACAAAAATTTGTTTCAAACCTTAGCTGCAATTTGAGTAGTGGCACTCATGTACTACAATTGTGTGTTTCCAGAAGTAAATATATGTGGATATTTGAATATTGATATATCATGTGACATCACCACTAACACCAAAAGGATTAATAAAATACATCAAAACAAAATTTGCACAAATAATCTTTACCTCCATCTTTTGGAAACATTTTCTGAACTTTATGCCCTTTTTGCTTCTGTATAATTATTTGAAGTTGGTATTGAGTTGCCAAACTTGAATTTCCAAGATTCCAAGAGGAACCACCATGCTTGTTGTTGTTTGAATTTTATTACAATCACCTTCTCAAGTGGCGACTCAATATCCTCTACTGCTTGTTGCCCCCAAAATTGAAACGAAGCAATACCCAAATTCCATTGCTTGTATTGCACCCTTCCAAACATCCTGAGTACAAAAGATAGATCATTAAAGTACATAACTACATCATATAATTGTACATCAAGAAGGTACTTCATCAAAGGATCATGAAAGTGCATGTACATCCAAGTAAGTAGATCATCATGTGGCCCATACACACAAGCATCAAGTATTATATCAAATATGCTCTAATGACATAGGTGAGGATCCCATGTCCTATAAGGTTGCTCCAAAACAATGTAAGATGCATCAAAATAATAATCAACCATGTGTTATTTCATCCAATAAGTGAATGAAGAACCTCCACCAAAATCTAAACCAAGTAAGGAGCAAAGAAACATGAAGACTTCAAATGGCTCAAATAAGTCTCTTCAATACACCCATGAATATGTATATCATCATAATGTAACAAAGGATGCTGCTGAAAAATGTAAATAAGATGGAAATCTAGTCATGTCATCATCAAAAGGAGAGATAGGAAGTCATACTCTTCATGTGGAACCTTCAAAAAGAAACCTTTCACCCATACTTCATTAGGATGTATAAAAATTGAGCTCACATGAATCTATGAACCAAGACAAAACTCACAAATAGATCTCACAAACAATTTACTCAACGTTGACATGAAATGGTGCAAAAAATGGCTTGTCGTTGTATAATTCTTTCATTAATAAAAAAAGTAAATGGATTATACAACTGCAAGCCATTTTTTGCACCGTTTCATGTCAATATTGAGTAAATTGTTTGTGAGATCAATTTGTGAGTTTTGTATTGGTTCATAGATTCCTGTGAGCTCAATTTTTATATGGTATCAGAGCTTCGACAAGACAAGGCAATCCTTCTTCTACAAGTTTCATGCTGGATCTATGAAGCAATTTGAGAAAAAAGAACTCAAAAAATTCCAGCTTTGCACCAGAAGCAAAGAGTTTACCACATAATTCCTGGGCAAAATAACATTGTTGATCAAGCTTTCCTTGATTGGCTAAGCCGTGTGTGAAGCAAAATCCAAAAGTGCAGGTTGTTTGATCTTACTTTGGTTTTTTGTGTAATTGCAGGTACAACTTCAAATGGATTAGAAATTGTCAATTCCTCTTCTTACTTCATCCACAAGATGTTCAGAATGGAAGATGAAGATGATTTCATCTCTGAAGAGACAATATCTCTATGAGGTGTCTATTGGACTGGGTAAAGAGTACTATGAGAATAAGAATGACTAGATAAATGACGATGATAGAGCTTTTGGAGCAATATGGCTGGCCCTTTCTCCAAGCTTGGGCTACCTTATTGGTTCTGCAGAATACCCAAAGGATCTCTGGGCGGAATTGGATAGAACCTTTGGCAAGCATAATGAGGATCATAAAAGAAATTTGGAGATCACACCTGACACCACAAGATCTCTTTATTCAAAAGTCTCAGCCTCTACTTTCTTTGATGAAGTTGTTCAAGATGAAGAAGAAGCGGAATCTTCTACACAGTCAATTCGAATTAAAGAAAGTCTCCTTGCAGTGACTCCTTCTCCTGCTGCTCCGAAATTTTATGAGATCTCTGATATCTCATATTCTCATATGGCTGATCCAAAAGAAGACATTTGAATCTCTGATATTGAAGAAAAAATCTACTGCACTTCTGTGCAAACATTCTCCAGTGATTCTCCTTTAAATTTTGTGCAAAATTTGCCAGTGATTGCTTCTGAAAGTGAAGAGGAAATCGTTTTCTATCTCTCTAATGTTACTGGTGTGCAGATAAGTAATACCTTGGATATTTTGGAAATAATATCATATTGTATGAGTGATCCATTCACTCTCCTTGATCTAGATCTTCCAACAAATTCCTACAGGATTGCATGCACCAATATTCAGAATTTTGAAGAAGGAGAAAAATGTGCATCTATCATCTCGGTGGACCACACTTTTGGATCTGATATGAACCTATTTGGATATGATATGATCTTATTTGGATATGATATGATATTATTTGGTTCTAATTTTAAGTTCCAATAGCTTCCAGTCATGCTTGTAGCTGGTCTCATCAATTTTGGTGTGACAAATCAAGTACCGCAAGTCTTCTTCAAATTTGTTGTTGGGGATTTGATGTTAGTTTCCTCTTATGAGGTTGCTGATATTGTATTTTGTGAATCATTGGTAATTTATGAAGCTATATCAGATTATGGAGTTCAAGCACTTGCTCCACACAGTCCCATGGCTTCTCTACCTTTGATCACATGCTCATCTCCTCATAGAACTAGTAAAGAGGGAGACATTCCGCATCCGCCTGGACACTTGCTCCTAACACTTGGAGTTGATATTACCTCACATGGTTTGTTGTTCAAGGCTGCAATATTTCAGTTGCTTGGGTGTTCCTCAGATGGTTTGAATTATTAAGCACTTTTGCTCTCTTATCAGTTGATTTTAGTTGCTCTACATGGGTCTAGTTTTCATCCAGCAACTGTCTATATTTTTTATTTAGTTGAGCATATTCTTATTCTTCCAAAGAGGAAGATTCCTCCAGACATAATCATTTGGTTTGGATGGAGAAGTTCACATGCTAGGCCCTAGGATACCCATGCACAAAAGAACAAGCTTGATCCTCATTCTACCTGCTTAGTTTGAGGGGGGTATTTTTCCCATGAGGTTTTTCCTTGTTTCCTTGGTTGTATTAACTAGTTACTTTTTGTATTTTAGTTGTAATGGGTGACCTTTTGCCTTAGTTACCACGGCCCATAGTTTTCCAAGTTAGCATTTAGGTGGGTGTTAGAATTATAATCCTCCCTTGCCCAAACTGGTCAATTAAGCCTAACTTAGGAGTCTTTTTAGTCATTATTGAGTCATTAGTACCATTGGGTTCACTTGGCCTAATTGGGCCACATGTACCATCACTAGAGTGTTGGTAACACTGATTGAGGATAACTGCCACTGACTGCACTTGCATACATCAGTTTAGGCGCCTCCTAGACCAATCCCTACAATTTAGGAGCCATTGGGAGGGTCGTCACCAACCTCCTTCAGTTGAGTTCAATTAGTGACTAGTCATGAGTCAATTACAATCAATTATAATCAGTTACACTCAGTTAACGCCAATCTTTGCATGACTAGATGTGGGAAGGCGCATTTCCTCACCTACCACATCAGTTAGACTAGTTTAACTGATTCTAACTAATTAAGCCACTTATTTAGACAACTGGAGTTAGCTAGTTAAGCTTCGACAATGGTTTAGACATGTCTAGTTATCCATGCAGCTATATTGAATCAATCAATCCAAATTTCCTCTCATGTATTCGAATTGTCTGGTTATTAATACCAATGTATTGCATTGTAATAATTATCCAATTTTTTTATTAATGAAAGTATATACAACCGCAACTCATTATTTGCACTGTTTCATATCATTTTCTGAGTAAATTGTTTGTGGAATCTTAAATTGAGCTCACAGGAATCTATGGACCAAGACAAAACTTATAGAAGATTCCACAAACAATTTACTCAGAAAATGATATGAAACAGTGCAAATAATGAGTTGCAGTTGTATATGCTTTCATTAATCAGAAACTAATTGGATAGTTATTACAATTCAATACACTGGTATTAATAACCAGACAATTAGAATACATTAGAGGAAATTCGAATTGATTGACTCAATCTAGCTGCATGGATAACATGTCTAAATCACTATCATAGCTTAACTAGCTAGCCCCAGTTGTCTAAATCAGTGGCTCAATCAATTAGAATCAGTTAAACTAGTCTAACTGATGTGGTAGGTGAGGAAAGGCGCCTTCCCATATGCAGTCATGCAAAGACTGGCGCTAACTGAGTGTAACTGACTCATGACTAGTCACCAACTAAACTCAATTGAACGAGGTTGGTGCCGGCTTCCATTGGCTCCTAAATTGTATGGATTGGTCTAGGAGGCGCCTAAATTGATGCATGGAAGTGCAGTCAATGGAAGTTAGCCTCAATCAGTGTTCCCCACACTCTAGTGACTGGTACATGTGGCCCAATTAGGCCAAGTGGACCCAATGGTACTAGTGACTCAATAATGACTAAAAAGACTCCTAAGTTAGGCTTAATTGACCAATTTGGACAAGGGAGGATTATAATCCTAATAGGATGAATGCTGCAAAATGTGGAAGTGTAGGATGTAGGAGAAAGAACCAACTCACCCAAAGGATTAGAAAGTGCAAAATTTTCATCACGTGAAGGCTCCATAGGGGTAGGATTATGCATCTCCTTCAAAAGTGTGACACTTTCCTCATATGTTGGTTCCAAGGTAGTGAAATCGTGCACTGCTTCCAAAAGTGTGTAACCATTATCAAGAGGCAGCTCAAGCTCCTCTTCCACCACAACAAGTGATTAGCTCTCATCAAGCCCATCTTCAAACTCATTAAGAACATGCAATTTTCCATGCTTCTCATTATCCATCATGCCATGAGAATCCTCCAAGCAATATACCATATGAAAATCTGAAACATAGGAGGAAGAACAAGTATCTTACAACCTCTCAAGAAGTTGCTCGTTTTGAATTTTGAGCTTATGAATATCTTCATTATTCTTTAAGTATGCTTCATGTGACCATTCACTAAGCTCAATCACATTATTTCTATAAAAAAGCAAAGGCATGAAATTATCTTTGATGTTGCACATTGCACTTTGAATCTTCTCCATGTCTTCAAGGAAGGATGGCTCCTCTAATGAAGAAACTTTCCAACAATAATTCAATACCAATGCTTGAGTGCCATGGAGTATGCTAAGGGCCTCATGGATATTCCTTTCACTCATCTTCAAAGACCCTTCAATGAAGGATGGTTCATGAGAGCGAACCTCCTCTTCTTCTTTCTGCTTGATTTGACCAACTTCTTGAAGCTCAAGTGGAGATGGGGAAGTTGATATTGGTTCTTCATTATTTGTCACAAGGTATTCATCTTCATGCTTATGAGAACTTGGTATTGCAACAACATTTTCAAATCTGATCTCTATGTCACCTGTTGAAGTGTTTGTAACTTCGGAAGATATTCTGATGTATATTATCATTGTATGTTGCTGTAACCCCATTGGGGATGTGTTTCCCCCTTGTGGGATGTCTTAATTGTGTCTAGACCTTGAGGTACAACCTTCTTTGTAAGTCGGGGCAATAGTCCCTAGTGTAACATCACGTAATGTGTATTTGGAGTCTCTCTCGGAGAAGTCGACCATGTTAGGGAAGACTAGTGGGCCCCAGTATTATGTTTGGTCATTCACTTAAAAGGTATATAAATAGGGAGGCACTCTCCCTCATTTACACACACCTCACACTCTCAAGTTCGCATGAGAGAGAAAGAGAGACAAAGGGAGGAGAGACAGATAGTTGTTGAATACTTCTTATTACTGCTTTTGATCATCTTAATATTCTGATGAAGTTTGCGGGGTTTTCTCCTTTATGGTTTCCCTGGTGAAATATTTGTGTCTTGTGTATCTCTTATATCTTATGCATTTAGTTGTACTTGTTATTATTTTAGACAAAGATCCTAATCAAGTTAATAAGATCTAGAAAAACTAACATGGTTTTTAGAGCCTCTATGAAAGAAGGCACTATGCAGCTGCGAAAACTAGGGCTTCCTAGTTCAAGTTGTTCTCACCACATATCATTAAGAAAAGAGGGCTAGGCTTACTCACCTCAGTAGGGCACATATTTTGGTGGAAGAAGTTTAATAATTGAAGAAGTTTAATTTTTTACCTGTCACTAATGTCGGGAGGAACTAGGGCATCAAGTTTTGGAGGCTTCCCACCTCATTCTTCAGAAAGTGACCTTTATGAGCAACTCACCTCAAGGAGGCACATCTTTCTATCCAAACAGAATTCCCAAACTCCAATTTGGAAAATTAGGGTTTCTTTGACAAACCCTAGGTCAGCCAACTCTGGAACCAAGTCGAACACCTCAAATTAGTAAGATCTAAATCTTTGCTATTTCCATTTGAGGTTCTCATTTGAAAAGATGACTCATCATACTCAGCTTGAGGACAATCTTGGAGGGGTTGATAACTTCCGAGCATGGAAGTACCCTAATTTTTGAAGAGAATGATTTGAATCAGTACATCAACGGAGAAGTTTTGGAACCAGAAGGAGATGAGGCTAAGGCTGCTCATAAGAGAAGCATGGATAAGGCTATGAGAATCATTGCAAATTATATTAAGGATCACCTCAGCCCCCATGTGTCTTCATTCAAGAAACAGAAAGAAGTGTATGATGATTTGACAAAGATGTTCGAAGGAAAGAACATCAACCAAAAGATCACTTTGAGGAACCAATTGAAGAATGTGAAGATACATAACTCCAATACTATACAGTCTTACTTCACAAGGGTTGGTCAAATCAAAGAATAACGAAGCGGTTGAAGAAAAATTCGAAGGAGGAGAAATTGTAATGACTACCTTGAATGGTCTCCCTAGATCATGTGACTCATTCATTTAAGGAATTTGTGCAAGAAGGAAGTTGATCTCTTTCAGCAGACTCAAAGAAGAATGTTCACAAGAAGAAGATAGACTTGTGACCAGAGAATAAACGATGGGAGCAACTGATGATGAAGCTCTCACAGTTCACACCAGGAAGAACTTCAAGAAAAAGGAGAAGAAGGAGAACTTTCATCACAACAAGAAGAAGGACAAGAAACAAAAGAATACCAAAAGAAATACTTCAAATGTTCGATGATCTACTTGTGATGAAAAATGACACTTTGCAAGAGATGGTCCCATCAGGAAAAGGAGACACGATGCTCATGTTACCGAAGATGATGAACCAACAAACAAAAGATTCAGATGAGAGAAGGATGATTCAAATGAAGAGTATGTGCTAATATCAACACTTACTGGCACTATCTTACATGAAAGAAATGATTGGCTTGTGGATAGTGGAGCTTCTAAGCATTGATGGGATACAATGAATCATTCGTTAATATGTCTGAACATGACTCACCTCACAAGGTGAAACTTAGGAATGACTATCAATACCACATAAAAGGGAGTGGAGAAGCTTCATATAAGCTTGACTTCGGGAAATCTTTAAAGATGAAGGATGTGTTATATGTTCCAGGATTGGAGAAGAATCTTCTCTCCATTTTTGCACTAGATGCAAAAGGGATTAGGGTTTCTTTTGTCGATGGCCAAGTTTTGATGTGGCCTAGAGGAAAGACAATAGAGGATGCAACAGTGATTGGAGAAGAAGACGAAGTCTTGTACAAACTAAAGGGACAACTTGAACAAGCACTGGTTTATGAGTCGATTGAAGCAAGTGAACTATGGCACAAAAGGCTTGCACATGTGCATTACAGAGCACTACCGATGGCAAGCAAAGCAGTCTCAGGACTACCAGAGATCTAGGAAAAGCATGAAGGCATTTGTAAAGGATGTGCACAAGGGAAGAATGTGAAGAATACATTTCCCAATAGTGAGAGCAAGGCTAAAGGAATACCATAGATATTACACTTGAATGTATGTGGACCCATGTCCTCTAGTTCATTAAGTGAGTATGTATACTATGTTTCCTTTATAGATGAATTCTCACGTAATACTTGGATATATTTCTTGAAAGGGAAAAGTGAAGTTTTTAGTAATTTCAAGGAATATAAAGCCTTGGTTGAGAACCAAATGGATAGGAAGATCAAGACTCTACGGTCAGATAATGGCAGAGAGTTCACTTTGAAAGAATTCAAGGAACTCTGCAAAGAGTCTGGGATTAAGAGGGATTTGAGCACTCCATACAATCCTCAACATAATGGGGTTGCGGAATGAAAGAACCGAACCATCATGGAGGTAGCAAAATCTATGTTGCATGATCAGGATCTTCCTATGCATCTTTAGGTGGAGGCAACAAGAACAACTGTGTATGTACAAAAATTGTACTCCTCATCAAGTACTAGACAATAAGACTCCTGAAGAGGATTTATTAGGAGAGAAACCAAAATTCAACCATCTGAGAATATTTGGTTTCCCGGTGTACATACATATCCCAAAGGAGAAAAGGACCAAGCTCGATCCTTTTAGAAAGAAGGGTATATTCGTAGGATATAGTGATACATCAAATGCCTACCATATATACTTCCCAGGATTCAAGAAGATCGACATCAGTAGAGATGTAACCTTGGATGGAGACTCAACATACTTCAGATCTAGGAGGACACCCATTCAGGAAGTCGAGGAACCTGAAGAGACGAGAGGTCGAGATATGGAAATTGGAGAAGCGATTCTAGAGAACCATGAAGATCACAACATGACAAAACCACAAGAGTCAGTAGATACATTCCTTGAGAAGGACTCCCACAAGAGGAAACCAACATGGGCATGGGAGCTCATATGAGAAGCTGAAAGGTATGGTGCTCTAGAGGGAATACATAGAGAGAGAAAAAGGGCAAAGCCCTACAATAGCTATGTGGCTCTTCTATGTGACATCATTGATAGATAACCTTCCACCTATGAAGAGGCTACAAAAAACAAAGAATGGAAGGATGCGATGATCAAGGAATACGAGTCGATCATGAAGAATGATGTATGGGAGATTGTTCCGAGACCGGAAAAGAAACCTGTCATGACTTCAAAATGGATCTACAAGATTAAGTATGCTGCAGATGGTAGCATCGATAAATATAAGGTGATATTCATAGCACGAGGCTTCTCATAGAAAGAAGGCATAGAATATGAAGAGACATTTGCACCCATGGCAAGGTACACTTCCATTAGGACCATACTTGCTTTGGAAGCAGTTATGAAATGGAAAATACACTAGATGGATGTCAAGAAAACGTTTTGAATGGTGTAGTCGAGGAGGAAGTGTACATGGAACAACCACTGGGATTCGAGACACGTGATAGGAAGACCCATGTGTGCAAATTAAAGAAGGCCTTATATGGATTGAAACAAGAATCGAGGACATGGTACGACAGGATGGATAGCTTCTTGATGAGCTTGGGCTTACCAAGAGTAAAGCAGATTCCAACCTCTACTTCAAAGTGGAAGATGGAAGACCATTGATACTCCTGCTATATGTCGATGACTTCTTTCTAACAGGTGAAGAGGAACTCATTAAATATGCAAAGAGGAGACTTGCTATAGAGTTCGAGATGAAAGACCCAAGTATGGTGCACTACATCTTAGGAATGGAGGTGTGGCAAAGTGCAGATGGGATATTCCTTGGTTAAGGAAAATATGCAATGGAGATTCTGAAGAGATTCATAATGATGGACTGCAAGGCAATGACCACACCTGTGGAATCTAACTTGAAGCTTCTGAGTGATGCTTCATCTGAGGCGGTCAATGCCACAATGTATCGTCAAATGATTTGCTCATTGATGTATCTGACGAATACAAGACTAGACATATGCTTTGCGGTGAACACCCTGAGCCAGTTCCTGATGGATCCGAGACATGTTCACCTGATAGATGCAAAGCATATACTAAGGTACCTAAAAGATACAGTGGATTATGGGATCAAATATGACGTGAATCAATAGATTAACCTACACAGTTATGTTGACTCAGATTGGGTAGGTAGCGCCACTAACAAGAAGAGCACCTTGGGTTGCTGCTTTAGTTTGGGATCTGGCATGATATCTTGGTTTAGCAGTAAGCAATCATGCATGAAACTGAGTACATCCAAGGCAGAGTATGTAATCACTTGCTCGACTAGTTACGAGGCAGTGTGGATTCGAAAGCTACTATCTGACTTGTTTGATCTCTAGTTGGATGTGACTTGTATCTTCTACGACAATCAAAATTGCGTGAAGTTGTCGTAAAATCCTGTGTTCCATGACAAGTCGAAGCACATCGAGATCAAGTTCCACTATATCAGGGATATGGTGCAGAGAGGAGCAATGAAGGTTCAGTACGTGGAAACAAATGAGCAGATAACCGATGTGTTGAACAAGCCTCTTATGAGAGTGAAGTTCGAGTACTTCAGAGAAAGAATTGTTGTGATCTAGATCAAGATTCCTTGAAAGAGGGAGTAATTTGTTCTAGCATAGCTAGAGAGATATGATGTCTAAGAGTAAAATCCTGGCGAAGCTCGTAGGTTGCTCAGATGTAATCAACCTTGTATGTAATCAGTCCTAGAAAATCTTGTATGTTATCCTTGGATGTAATTAGTCTTGATATGTTACAGAAGCATAATATCTCACATGGGAAATGAGACAGGTTGTTCGAGCAGGAAAAATATCAGTGAAGTAGAACGCTTGGACGTAATCAGTCATGCAATTTTTCCTCAGATGTAATTAGTCCTGGCGAAGCTCGTAGGTTATCCTTTGACGTAACCAGTCCTGAGATGGGTTATCCGAATGTAAAAATGAGACCTAGCGTGGTACGCAGGTTATTCAGATGTAATAAGCCTTGTGGTTTGTCCAAGTGTAAAAATGAGACCTGACATGGTATGCAGGTTACTCAGATGTAATACACCCCAAAGGTTATATGAATGGAAAAGATCCTGGACGTAGGTTGTTCAGATGTGATTCCTTGAGGTTAACCTAGAACGTAAAAGGTCTTGATGCAATAGGTTGTTTGGTCGTAATCAATCCTTACATATATATCCATATATGTGTGTTCCCATGTTGAGATGATAAGGTCATGAAGCACAAGAGGTGCACCTAGGCGGTTCTCTGATAGAACGCAGGTTGACCGTGGATGCTTTGTTTTGTGCATGATAAAAGAGATGATCTGGATACAACAAGATGAAGGTAGAAGACATAGGTTATTGTTGTGGCAATGTAAATATGGTCATGGACAATTCCTACGTGATGGCTTGCTCGAGATGTGATGAAGACCTCGTAGAGGAATAGGCCTACATCTGGCATGAAAAAGGGTTGGATTTGTAGAAACTTCTAATGGCATATAGCATGGTTCGATGATCAATAATAATAAGATGATGATGGTAGCGACTATGATGATGACTCAATGACTTCGTAATGATGACTCTGTGATGAATACTTGACCAAATGTGTTGATGACTGTGAAGAGAGAGAATACCTTCCTAGTTAAGAGGGAGTGTTGATGTATTTATAACTTCAGAAGATATTCAGATGTATATTATCATTGTATGTTGTTTTACACCCATTGGGGATGTGTTTACCCCCTTGCGGGATGTATTAATTGTGTATAGAACTTGAGGTACAACCTCCGTTGTAAGTCGGGGAAATAGTCCCCATTGTAACATCATGTAATGTGTATTTGGAGTCTCTTTGGGAGAAGTCGGCCCTATTAGGGAAGACAAGTGGACCCCAGTCTTATGTTTGGTCAGTCACTTAAAAGTTATAAATAGGGAGGTTCTCTCCCTCATTTACACACACTTCACACTCTCAAGTTCGCATGAGAGAGAAATAGAGACAAATATTTGTTGAATACTTCTTATTACTACTTTTGATCATCTTTCTATTTTGAGGAAGTTTGTGGGGTTTTTGTAATGTCCCCATTTAAATAATTGCATAGCAGGAAAATTCCATCAATCCTACTAGTTCCCTAGGTTGGGTGGAAACATTGGGAAGTTAATAAGGGAGCTAATAAATGGTGTTTAGACATTAGAAGGAATAAATATTTATTTAATGGAGTTAATTAAATGAATTCAAGTGAAAAATGAAATGGCTATGGAGAATGGAGACACATGGAGACTATGGGGCCCACTCAAGCTAGAATTCATATGTTAAATGGCATCCTCCTCTTGCAATATCGAATCTATGGGAAGCCTAATGTTTTTGGATGGATTATAAGGTTAATATACTTGTCCATATACTTCATAGGTCGAATTTTGGATGAATTTTCACTTACATGGGGAGAGGAAGAGTCAAATGGGAGTTTCATGGACACTTGGCTAGATTCCCCTTACATTTATGACATCTATGGCACCAATGATGGAGATTCTATGATAGTTATGACACAAGTAAGATCTAAAGGCTGACATCTGACATATCTGACATGTCAGGCCTGAGTAGAGCATCTTAGAGGGAACTCATGGGAGTTGGAGAAGGCCAAGAGGCTCCTACTCGAATTTGGGAGAAGAGAGAAGGTGAAGAGAGAGGCCACATGGCATAGCATGAGCAACCACACCAATTCGACTTGGCTTTGGTTTATGGATGGATTTGGAACCTTAGAAGACCAATAATTTTTATAAAATGTATGGATCAGCCATGAGAATTCCCTTTTGATCATTTGTGAAAATTGTTATTGTGAAGAGAGAGAGCTAGTGGATGACTAGTTCATGCCTTAGCCAATTTTGAGGGTGAAAGATTCCCATCCTAGTTGGTGTTTCAAGAGGCCACTCAGGTCTTTCAAGGAGCTTCAATGGATTCATAAGTTAGAATTTCAAGCTACAATAGGTCGTGGACATATCAAGTTCATCTTGTTCTTCCTTTCATCTCAAGTTTTCTCACCATATTTCAACTCTATGGAATGAGGCGCACTTGGTGAGCTACTCATCTCTTTGAGGGAGCTTATATTGCTCTAGTATTTTGTATTCTGATGTAAATCCTCTGATATTTAAGTTGAGAAAGCTCTTAGGTCGAAAGGCCAATAAATCTCATGTATTATTGCTCAATAATGAAGAAACAATGCCATTTCCCCACTACCTTGTTGTAAACTCTTGTAATCTTGATGGATTCGAATGGATGTATAAACTATTGATCATTAATGAATGAATGGAATGTAATTAAATTATATTACTGGTGTCATGTTCATTAACTGAGAATTTGTGACCATTGGGTCAAATTTCATAGCAATTGGAGCAAACTACACCTCATTTCCCCAAGGGTCCAAAACTAGTTTTTTTTTTAATATCTGATTGAAAGAAGTGATAAAAGCCATGGGAGGTCGATTGGTTATGCATATCAGTATCTAATAATTTATTCTACACATCCCCTACTTTAATTTAATAATTCGAGTGGGTTTCTACACATTTGGGAAGCCATTTCTACCACTTACCCCGGGGGGGATTTGAGCCCAAAATTGCCAGTAAAATCATCTATCTTGTTCAGAATTTAGTACAGACTTACAAAAGTGATTGGAGGGCCATAATACATCCCTGAACATAATAATTAATCTATTATTACATTCATACACTTTATCTGAATATTTGGGAGCAATTGGGCTGATTTGGAGACCAAGACACTAAAACTAGTCAAGAGCCAAAATTGTGAAAAAAATGGAAAATTGGGCATTTTGGTAAAAAAAAATTAAAAAGGACATTACAGTTTTATGAAAATATTTGTGTTTTGTGTATCTCTTATATATTATGCATATAGATGTACTTGTTATTCTTTCATATAAAGATCCTAATCAAGCTAATAAGATCTAGAAAAACTAACATCATTTACATAGAGTTGTGAGCACCCATCAGTAGGTACTCCTTCATAGTTCAAGGATCCATCAATATATTCTATTTGATTTGCACATCTCCCATTAGTAAGGATTGTGTGCTTGACTTCACCTTCCTCTTCATGTTCTTCTCTGCAATCACCTCGAGGTGATTGATGCTCCACGTCATGAATCTCTACCTCTTTTTTTAATGGTGTATCTAAGCTCTTTTCATCTCCTTTAGAACAAAATTTATTCCACATGATTTCCTTATAAGTGTTTATAGATTCCTCGTTTATAGGGAAGGATAAATCTCTGCTCTTTTCTCAAGTAGGCTTATTTTTTTTTAATGATCCACATCTGCACTCTTAGGCTTATATCCAAACACCCACTCAGCAAAGTCTTCAAAAGGATAGTACTTAGAGGCCTCTCCCATCACATTAAGATCTGCTTGATATTGTTGGGGTAAAGTTTTACATGTTTCTCTCAAGATTTATAATTAATCCATAGTAGTAACTCGTGGTGGTTTGGCACATACATCTTTAGAATACAGAGGGTCATAAGAATAACTGTTGTCCCTTAAGAAAATGTAAGAAGTGTTGCAATATGGAAACTCTTCTTCATACCATTCACATTCTTCTTCATATTGCTCATAATCATTTTCGGAAGAATATTGATAATATTAAGACATGTCTGCAACCTTTTCTTCAATGTATGGTCTTAATGTACAGGTGCATTGGACCATGCTCTGACACCACTATAATGTCCCTACTTGGAATTTTGGAGAAAATTACATGTTGGGAAAATTCATGCTTAACTAGACTTTCTTGGTTTGGTTCCCAACACCACCGAACCTTTCCAAAATTATTTTGGAGGGACCTTATTGTTACACCCAAAAACTATCCTAATGCTCTAATCCTCTGAAGTCCCTGTCCAAAACATTTTTTGGGGCCTTATTTCTCACTCCTAGGCGATCTGACACACTTTGCAGCCTAGCATAGGGTGTCAGACATGCTTGACACTTGTTTTCCACTAGCATAAGGCATCAGTGGTTCCTATCCTATGACCACAAGGTGCGTCGATGCAGTTAGCCCTCCTACAAGGAGCGTCAACAGCCCCAAAAAGGAAAAAAGAGAAGATTCGAGAACCTTCTGGGTGAAAGCTCTCATGGAGGATGATCCTAACTATGTGGGAGAGCTGGCACTCGACCTCCTAATCCCTAGGGATGATTCCCCACCTTCCTCCCAAAATATATCAACCCATTTGGGATTCCTTTGGCCTACAAATGCAAGCTACATTGACCATGTGAAAGGGGAGAGACCAAGAGAGCATCCTTATGTTGTTGGATTGAAGTCTGGTATAGGATACAAAGAGAGAGAGTTTTGTGAGTAAGAGGTTGCATAGTTGATAGTGTGTGGGAGTGTGTCAAATATATTGTAAAAACAAAGCTTCAACATCAAGGCTTTGGTTGTAGCTTTCTTTTCTCATCTTTAATACAAAAGTGTTTCCCTTTCCCATAAATGAATCATGTTAATATTGATTGTTTATTACTAGTTTCCTTGATCATTAGTATACATCATTGATTTATCTTGTTTTCCGTGTTCTTTGCAGGTATAGTTGATCGCACAAGGATCTACGAAACAAGGACAACCTTCCACATTCTAGGTAAAGATAGCTTGTCATTCAAGTAGACCAGCCATCTAGGGAGAGGATATACTGTTGTGTAATTTTGTTCTAGACTTGCACCATGCAAGCTAGGGGAAAAAATTGTGTCCGCACTAATTGAAATATTCCTGATAAAAAAATTGGCGACCATACTTGGGAAAGATCCAATCATATCTAGAGCAGATCCAGTTAGATCTTGGATTTTTTATGTCACTTTTAATTGCAAAGTTGTGAATTTTTTTTTCTTGCTCATTTAGGATGTTAAGGTGAGTGATCCACCTTGCTACACTTTCAATTTACTTCTATGGTGTGTGTTTCTCCTTACTTTTATTCTAGTTTGATCTAGATTGGTTTCTTTTGCAGGTTCTTGGCCTTTTTAGTTCTCTAGATTCAATGACACTCCTGGGTAAGCTTGATAGAGTGCTAAATACATCTTGACGCCTCTTTCCTTCAACCACAAAACACTGATGATTCTTGTCCTTCTTCATCACAGTGCATCGCTAATGCCTTTCACTAGTAGATAAAGAGTGTCGAGCCCATCCTGATGCCTGGTGTAGCCCTTCAGTGTGCACCAAGGTAGGCCATCCCCTGCTTTGAGGCTTATGCTTGAAATTTTTATGTTCCTCTTTGGTTTGTTATTAGTTTGCATTTTGTCTCATTGACAGGTTTGATAGTGTGTTATCCTGATATTACTCTTAGAGTTCAGATCTCAAAATTTTGTTGATAGGAAGCTTTGGAATTAAAAGTTGCGTGTGGATTTCAGCCTTGGGTCCATAATTTGTTTCTTGATCCTCTGAAAATGATCTTAGATCTGTAGGAAAGGAAGTCTATAGTTTCTTACACTCCATTTTGTGTGGTCTTTTAGCCTTTTTATTTTTCAAATTACATAAAAAATGAATAAATGTCTTCTTGTTTGCTTTGATTACTTTTGGTTTGCTTGAGCGATATAAATATTTCTTTATGCGTTTGGTTAAGAAAGTATAAACATTTATACATTAGAAGCTTTTCTTTCCCTTTCATGTCAGAGATCTTATAGGCTTAGCATTGGAAATTGTTGCGTGTTTTGGAAATTTTCGAAGAAGCTTGAAGGCGAGATTGTTGAAAGTTGCATAGTACTTTTGCTTGGAGAAATAAAAAGTCTCTCCCTCTCTCTAGGTAGAAGTTCATAGAAGAGAAAAGTTGCATTGCATCTAGATCTTAATATTGCTTTTTGATCCACATTCCACAAACATTCACTAACAATCAAGATAAAATCAATGGTAGCTTAAGTTAAAATATTTAGTAATTTGAGTGATAGGTTATAAGACATGTTCTGACATCTATAAACATAGGAGCTGTTGTTACTGGCATGCACTGCATTCTGAGGATCGCACAGTTCTTCCACGTACCAACCGGTATATATAACGGATTTTCACGTACCTTTACGATATATAGAAAATTTCTTCACTTACTCGATAGTGTATTGGAAGGTCCCATTTGAACGGTTGTGCATCATACAACACTAACACAGAATTGAGCTCCCACGTACCTTATGTATATCGGGAGACCCCTCTAGGAAACACATACCTGTTGAGAAGATCCTTTTGGATGTCTTGTTGGAGCAATACACCAAGAACAACACTTGGGGAGCTACTACACACATGCCTCCTAGGTAGTCGGGTATTCAGGAAAGGGTACACTCCCAATCCTCCTTGTCGCGTTTGACTGTTGGACCCTATGGTATATCGCGAATTGTGAAAACTTGAAAATCCTAGTAAGGAACTGAATTTTATCAACCCCTCCTATCACTTAAGTTTGCTTGTCACCTTAGCTTGTGTAGGATTGTTTGTGTGATCTCTTCCTTGTATAAAAATATAGAGTAGAAGTCTTCGACCAACATTCTGGTCGAGTTATCTATGAGACGATCTCACATGTTTCAGGGTTTACCATCTAACTTTACTCCTATTGCGAAAGAAAGTGAAGGGGAGACCATGGACCAATCAGCTACGACTAATTCATATGCAAAAGGAATTCTGGTTACTGAGTCCGGGAAGAAATTTATTCCTTTGAAAGCCTTGTGGAAGTTCAACAACATTCTGTAGAAGTCACCACCTTTCGTTTTCAAACAGGGGGTCAACCTGGTGCACGAGACTAGGTGTTTACCCACCCATCAGAGGATACCGTGGTGTCGAATTTTGGTCCAACTGCTCCTTTTTGGCAGACTTCTTCAGGATAGGACATTTCTAAATACGAAACCACTAGTTTGCCTTATGTTACCCCCCCATGAGAGACTAGATTCACTATGAATGAAGAAATCCTTGGGCCAATTCAGAGAACTCTTGATCATTTGCGTAGGATGGGGAGGAACATAAGGAGGAGGAGTGTTTCTCTTCTACCATACTGTTCAAAAATAACCTCCCTGGATACCGTGCTCTTTCACCCTCTCATGTGGCTCTTAACTCAGGGTCACCAGTTCAAAATGTGGTCACTTATTATCCAGGTCAACCCTCCATCCCTACCCCACTCACTTTGAAACCCCCATCTATTTTTAATTCCCCTGTATCTTTCATTACTAGGGGGAAACCCCAACCCAACTTGTTTTACCAACCAGGGGAACCGTTTATAGTATTGGGAAAAATCTTTTTGTAAGGAAACCAACAGTTAGTGTACCTTCCATGAATACCAACGTGGTTATCCTCTCTTCCGATATGGGACAACCCTCATGGGTTCAACCTGTCTTGGGGTTATACCTATCTGGGAAATCAACCACTTGTAGTCAATCAAAATTATCAACCTACAACATCAGGGGTTGTTTATCCCCAAATGCCCTACCCCAAAAATATGTATACCCCATGGGGGAAACCTAATTGGTCAAATGTCCCCGTACCCAGGGGACCACTTGCAAATACTGCTAGAGGATGTGGAGGTCCACCTTTCTGAGTTCCACATGGAGGCCCACCTTTTGAAGGTCCACAACCTAAATGTCCACCTTTCGGAGGTCCACCTTCTGGAGGACCACTACCCAGAGGAAACTGCCCACCTAGAGGAACACCTCCCTCGGGCAGTCCACCATCTAGGGGACCTTCAGGAGGGTCATTCATGGATCAAACACCTAATCAACCGATCATGGGAACATCGGAAACACCCATTTATCAATCAACTTATGACCCTACTAGTCCACAAATGCCTTATGAGTATTACCAGTACCCTCAGCCTAATCAACAGTTACCATTTATGGCTACTGTAGATTTTCTAGATCTGTCTAGATTGATTAACGACCCCATCCATCATGATCCCTCATGGACGACCATCCTTGTTAAGTTACCTTATGATATACCAAAATTTGATGGTAAACCCGGTGAGGACCCCAAGAGCCACGTGATGACATATCATTTGTGGTGCCCATCTAATTCTTTGATGGATGGTTCTATTAGTCTGCATTTGTTTCAAAGAACCCTCACTGAGGTGGTTGCAAAATGGTATATTGATCTGCCCCAACATTCCTTCAGGGATTTCAATAACCTAACAATGCCCTTTTTGACACATTTCCAGTTTCCAATCTTATATGAAATAGGTACGGGCCTTTTGACCTCACTTCTCCAAACCACTTCCACCCATATATCTGATCATTAACATGAGTGGAGACGACGACGTAGGTTTATGAAGTCTTCTATTCTTGATTAGTTACTTATCGATTGGTTTACCAAATATTTGCTTCCTCCCATCGCTGGGGATGTTACCATGGGAGGTGTTGTTACTGAGGAGCAAGCTATGAGTCGTGGTCAATACCTTGACTTTTTCTACTCCCAATCAAGCACTCTGTATGGCTTAATCCCTCATGCTCCTCATCATACTTTAGATCCTTCAAGACCTTCAACGGATCCACCAGTCGATGGCGTTCTTGGTTTTGTCTAGACACAATCGACGACCAAATCCTTGAAAAAACAAAACCAACCAACTGCGTCTACTATTCAGACTATTTCAAACCCCAAGACTACTTCCCCTCTTGATGTCTCAACTGAAGTGAATGTGTTTCACTCCTCAGAATCTTCGACAACAAAGAAGAAAGGAAATAACAAATCCAAGAAATATGAGAACCGACAGAAAGGTAATAAAACACAAAACCTGATGTTGAATCCAAAAACAAGAGAAAGCCAAACTTTCCCTGCCTTACATGTGGAGGTGGCCACTTCACCAAGGAGTGTCCTCGTCGTGAAGAGGCCAGTAAATTTATTAAAACACCCCCGCTCCTGTAGTTTTAACACATCCTTTCCCTATCCAACAATAATTGATTGACCACCAATCCTTGCATGGGTCTTCTTCATCCTCCACAGATGAAGTTAAAATGATGTTTAGTGACATAGTCAATATTAACACCAAATCTCATAACTATGACCCGCCTCTGGCAGAGAAATATGATGACACTTCAACTGATAAATCTCCAGTTTCCACCCCTCGTCCTACCAATAGAATTCATATCGAGAAACCCGTTCTCGACACCGTTGTCCAGCCACCAAAGAGTATAATTCAAAAATATGTATTCAATGCTAACACACATGTTGCCCAATATTAGAACGTAGTTGAAGATTTGTCTTAAGCACCGCGTGCCATGTCTACCCTCAAAGTTCTCCAAACCCGGCCCACATAGAGAAAGAACCTTTTGTCTGTCCTTGGAGCCGTGGATCCTGAGAATAGTAACATCATTACTTTCAAACTGGATGATTTCAAGTCTAGGCTCTCCCATCAATTACCATTCCAATTATCTACGAAATTTATTGGGAAGATAATCCATCGTATCGTATTTGACAAGGGTGCCTTGAATTTGGTCACGTCTTTATCCTGTTGGAGAGATATTGACTCTCCTGAGATTAATCACTGACCTACAACATTAAAGGCCTTCAATGGTCATGGTTTTCAACCTTATGGACTAGTGCCCTCCCTCCAACTCGAGCTTGGGGAGGAATCAGTGTCCATTCACATTGAAGTTGTCGATGCTCCTCTAGATTACAATATCCTCGTAGTTAGAAATTGGTTGTACGTGATGCAAGCTATTGCTTCATATGTATTTTAGGTAGTCCATTTCACATTCCAACGGAATATAGTCACAATTGACCAGCTAGATTTTTGTTCAGTAGACACAAATTCCAACTATGTGAATAACATTCCAGTCTTAACTTCCTTAGCCCCACAGTATCAGAATATAGGAGTTGGTCTTCTAAAACACTCTTCGCGCATGGGAGTTTTTCCATTGAATACCCCCCCTCATCCTTCATAGACTGCATCCGTGAACATGATCTCAACGTCGATCTATGACACTCTAGAGAAAGGGAAATCAATCATTGATTCAACATCATTAAGTCATTTCGAAGAAATGTATCAAGCTATTTAATCCACTAGTCACCCCACCATCAATGATCATCTTTTGGTGTCTTCAGACACGTATCACCTACCATATTAGTTACAGACCCCCCATATATGTATTATCTTTTGCACACCGTTCCCTCTAAGGAGTCCATAATGGAAGTCATGTCTTTAGACGAGATGCCTTGGAAATATCACCATCATCGATCCTATTTCCTTCCCAATTTCCATATGGTAGGGGACCATTTTGGAACAACGGTTTCATTCGATATCGTAAGTGATCCTCAATCACTGGTACTCATTCACGATGTTGAGTCTAAGGGTATTTGAGCAAATTACCAAGACCATCCCGGTCGATATATCGATGAAGCCTGGAATCGTAGAAAACATTAACATAGGCCAAAATTCTTCCCCTTCAGAGCTGAAGTCTTATACAACCCTTTTCAAAGAATTTAGAGATATTTTCACTTGGACATATGAATAAATGTCAGGGATAGATCCTTCCATCATTTTTCATGAGATTAGGACTTACTCTGACGCCAAACCAGTCCGTTAGAAACTCCGACAATTTCATCGACAAAAAGTAGTTGCTAGTAAGGAAGAGATTGAGAAACTTCTTAAGGCTGGGTTTATTTACCTCGTACCTTTGACTGAATGGGTGTCTAATATTGGCCTCGTAAAAAAAACATGGCATCATTAGGGTTTGTATCGATTTTCAGGACCTCAATATGGCTTGTCCTAAGGACAATTTCCCCACCCCGTACATTGATCAAATCATCGATTATTGCGCTGAAAGCTTCAATTTTCATTCATTGATGGCTTTTATGGCTACAATCAAATATATATACTCCCATATGATCAACACAAAATGACTTGTATTTTCCCATGGGGGAACTTTTCCTATAAGAAATTGCCTTTTGGTTTGAAGAACGCTGGCGCTACTTTTCAACACGTTATGTCTTATGCTTTCCATGACATAAAACACAACATGGGACCGTACCTTGATGACTTTCTTGCTAATTCGTAGCAGCGATATCACCATGTTGATCATTTGCGAGCCATTTTTCTCTGATGTCGCCACTACAACATATGGTTGAATCCACATAAGTGTGTTTTTTGTGTCAATACTAGTTGACTACTTGGTTTCATTGTGTCCAAGGATGGAATCCATATAGACCCTCTAAAAATCAATGCCATCTTGGCCTTACCTCCCCTTGCAACCATTACAGAACTCCAAATTTTTCAAGGGAAAGCAAACTTCTATGTCGGTTTGTCTGTACCTACGCCGAGAAAACCCATAGTTTCATGCGTTTATTAAATAAGGATACCCCTTTTTTTGGGATGGCCTAACACAACATGCATTTAATACTTTCAAGCATGCCATCATGCATGCACCCGTCTTGCAACCACCCAATTATACCAAGGACTACTCCCTGTATGTGGTTGCATCCCTATCCAACATCGGCATGGTTTTGGTTTAGATAGATGAGCATGATCATGAACATGTGATATAATACCTTAGTAAGAGTCTTTTGGACTCTGAAACTCGGTACTCGCATGTGGATAAATTATCTCTAGCCATGGTCATCACGGTCCATAAATTTCGTCATTACATCTTACTCCAAACAACCACGCTATATGTAGATTCCAACCCCATATATTACATCTTGACCCGTCAGGTGCATGGGTGCAAATAGTCTCGTTGGATTGTCATTCTCTAGGAATTTGAGTTAGAATTTGCGAAATCTAGTTCTAAGAAGTCTCTCGTCTTCATGGAACTTATGTGTGACCTTCCCCGTATTACTGAGGAAACATAACCCTTTGACTCATTGCGAGATGAATCATTGTTCGTCATTAGTACGCTTGACCCCTGGTATGGAGATTTAATTCTCTATCTCTAGACACAATGATTTTAGCCCAATGCAACCTGAGATGAACATCGTCATATTTGCCATCATGCTAAGTACTACCTTATCATTAATGATACATTGTACCGTCGTGGCGTTGATGCAATCTTGCGGTGTTGCTTAACTCATGAGGAGGCTGAAGTGGTGTTGAATGACTGTCACTCTGGAGCCTATGGCGATCATATTTTTGGGATAGCTACTTCCTATAAAATATTATGCCCTGGGTACTTTTGGCCCTCGATCTTTAAGGATCGTATGGAGGTCGTAAAAAAATGCCCGCCCTTTTATCTTTTCATGTCAAAAAAGCGCATCCACCCTACTCTATTACATCCCATCATATCAGTTGGTCCATTTGCAAAATGGGGCATCGATTTCGTGCACTGTAAGCCTACCTTAGTTGGGGGGCATAGTTATATCATTATGGCCGTGGGTTATTTTACTAAATGGGTCGAGGCTATGCCTACATATGTCGAAGACGAAAAAACAACTGCCCTATTTCTATTCAACCACATTATCGTTAGATTCAGAGTTCCTTGGGCCATTGTGATCAGTCATGATTCTCACTTTCAAAATAATATGATGTCAGAATTGAGTGCCAAGCTAGGTTTCCACCACGACAAATCCACACCCTATTACCTGCAGACCAATGGACAGGTTGAAGCTATTAATAAAGTGTTAAAAACTATGCTTCAACAGATAGCAGGATGAGCCAAATCCAGCTAGCATTTACAACTATTCTCCGCATTATGGGCCTACAAGACCACCATCAAGACATCCACTGGCTACACACCATTTCAGTTGGTGTATGGGCTAGAGGCCACTCTCCCTATAGAATGTGAAATCCCTTCTCTAAAACTCGTTGTATAATTGCTACCAAACACCACTTTGGGAAGAAGAGCGGTTCTTGTATTTAAACAAGCTTGATGAGACTCGTCGAGATGCTACCTTAGCAGATGAGGTGCATAATGATGGATTAAATCCCAATATGACAGATCTGTTCAACCTTGCCTCTTCAACAAAGATGACCTGATCTTGACTTATGACTAGAAACACGATAAGTTGGGAGTCGAAAAGCTAGAATCCATGTGGCATGTACCTTATGTTGTTAGCTGTGTCTTAGAGAAAGGGGCTTATGAGTTGATAGATTATGATGGGATACCCATGTGAGAGCCTCGTAATGGACTTTACCTTAAAAAATACTATTCCTAGGTCATCTAGCATAGGTTTGATGTATATAGTGTTTATATAGTGTTGTGTGTATTTTGAAGTGTGGATTTAGTATGAATGTACGATGTGTCTTCCATAAACCTGATTATGTAGTCTTATGTTTAAAATGGACAGATGACCACCTATGTCGGTTTCGTGGATGGTGTTAATCGATACACCTTGAATCTCGCATTAACAGCCTGGGTATTATACTCTCCTACCGGTGATCTGGTGAGCTCAGGAGGACCTTGTTTGGGTCCCGCGACAAACAATCTTGAAGAATATCATGCAGTGATTAGTTTGTTGATTGAAGTTTACATCTAACGATGTGAGTCAAATTAGGGTTTACCTAGATTTAGAGTTAGTTGTACATCAGTTAAACCGAGTCTACACTATCCGAAACCCCCTACTTCTTCATACTTTCCAAAGAGTTTGGATTTTGGAAAGGTCTTTTGAACAGGTTTCCTACCAGCATATTCCGAGACACTTGAATACAATGGCGGATTCATTGGCAAATTTTATCTTGGATTGGTATCTTGCTCATATTTAAAGTTCATTTTAATATTTATTTCATGCATTGAATCACATAAGTACATAAGTAGACATTCATTCACATAACACATCGCACACACATCTGTAAGTAAAGAGCTTATATATATATAAACTGGTACGGAGATACAAAATTGAATCCATAAGCTTTCAAGTGACTTAAAGTTTGGAACCATCAAGTTTCTAAAGCATATAAAAGGGAAAAAATTGAAGCTTCGAAGCTTTCAATATAAATACAATACAAAAACCAGGAAGTCACTTTGGGCTAATCCTCGTGCTCGTGGTAGTACATCACGACACAAGCCACTTGATGGTGTAGCCTCCTGAAATGTCCAGATACTCCTGTAGTGTGGCGCTGGTAGCGCCTGGGAAGATAGTCTATCGAGACATCAGGTATGCCCACAACATTTGCCTCCACATTTATGATAGCTATGTCTCTCACTGCTCCTCGCCTCTCTATAGGTGAGGCTCCCACTAGACGGGAAGGTCCTATATCTGCACAAACAATATTGTATGTCTCAGTATCATTCTAAAATAAATAAAAAATGAAATTTAAGATAAAACAAAAAAATGTGTAATGATATGCCACTTACCTTGATCATCCCACTGATCCCCCTCAGGTAATGGAAGGTCAGGGTCACCCTTGAATTCTGCTCTAGCATACACATAGTCTTTCACCATCACTAGTTTCCCTTGCAACCAATGAAAGAAGTCTGCCCCATATGCGACTCTAGGGCCTCCATGACCACCATGTCGTGCCATGGCCTCCACCCATCTAGAAATCCGGGGGTCCTCAGCATCTACCCTACTCAAAGGCACCTATGGTCTCATCAGTGGCACCTGCTCCAGGAAGAAGGATACCACCACGACCCCGTAGCCAAACTGTTTGAGTTCTCCCCTCTGACACTTTGTCACCTAATATTTGAGACTGACTAGCATCCCCTCACTCCAATTGAATATAGTAGGAGCCATGCACTCCAATTCATACATGTGAGCACGAGTGGTATGATGAGAAGATCTGCTTCCCACTACCTTCTCAATCATGAAGGCCACTGTCCTCAATGGACGGTCTACTATATTTTTGATGGGGATCTTCCCTCCTTGGGATCTAGTCCCCACCATACAATACTCATCAATGATATTGCCAACTGACATCTCACCACCCCTCATACCTGTGAGTACCACTGGACTCTCCCTCCATGATAATCTAGTCAAGAAATATATGTCCTCGACATCTATGGTCAATGTATGGGTCCCAAGCTGAAAGTGTTGTTGGTTAGGGTCCCACATATGGATCAAATACTCTAGTAATCGCACATACGCTCTCATTCCTGGAACACTAAAATACTTCAGGAGTGTGCATTCTCGTTGAGCCCTTACAATCATGGGATCATTTGCTGCTTGAAGGTCATCAATCTTATGTTCTCTTTCTTTCCATATCACCATTTCGTGACTCAATTTACTGCCAAAAACCAATGGAATATCCATCAGATTCCTATTAGACTCCAAGTCAAAGAAAGAAATTGGAAATTATTGCTTGGTTTTTGGGATTTTGTGATGCCCTTGCCGTCGACGCTCTTTCCCCAAGGGAACACAGTGATAACACTCTTCCTCTCATCAGGTAGAAAGCCTTCAATGCTTTTCCCTCTTTCGAGGGTTGCGCTAGCGCACCTCCCGAAAGGGAGAAAAGCGTCAGCTTGCGCACACTCTATCCCTTGGGGAAAACATCTCAAAACACCAAAAAACCGACTTAAAACAAAACAAAAAAAACCACCATGAAAATGAAATGCTAGGGCTTATCTCTGACATGGTTATGACGGTCCAGTCAGAGATGGCTTTTAGCTCCCGGAATATTCACCACAAAATCTCCTTCTTTGCATAAGTTTTACCCAATGACAATGTAAAAAACACAATGGTAAGAAATTTGTTACTATTCTACCATTTATTCATTATTTTTGTTTTTTTATTAAAAATAATTCATGGAATATTTAAATTGTTAGGGTCTTTCCATACGTTTTCCTATAGTTTTCATGGTAAACTTGTTCTAACGTCATTTTTGAAGATTTCAGGATATTTTTGGACTTCTTTGACTGCGAGTGAGTCTTTTTTTTGTCTTTTTCAAGCTCCGGGTCAAGTTGAAAAAGCACTGAGCGCCTTTTATACCTTCAACGCGCTCGTTAAACATTCAGCGAAGAGGTATCGGGTATAATTTTACTGTTTTTCAGACTCATTAAAAATGGATTGTGAAAAAAAACCCCTTGCGGAGTTACCTTTAATCTCTTTTTAGGCTCCCTAAACACAAAAGATTGCTAAGCAAGCTTGATGTTTTCACACTTGTAAAAGTATTTGAATAATTGTTTAATCGGTGATAGTTTACCCCTTTTTCGGACCAGTGGGACTCATTAATGAAAATTGTATGCTATTGTTTATCATAATTAGAAGAGTTCTCCTGGGCATTAGTTTATACTTTTTCGGGCCTCAAGGATTGAATTTATGAAAAATTCCACCCTGGAGTCTTCTTAGTCATTTCAGACTCTATAAACATGAAACAACGATTGAGTTTACTTTCATCAGACTCATAAAATCAAATGATGAAGCACCCTTTATGGGAATGAACCCATGTTTTCTCAGGTTCATAAAACATATGAGAATGGACTCATCACTTGATGAGATACATCGAGCGTTTGTTATCCTTTTCGAGCTCCTTAAAAAGCAAAGAGGTACTCATCTTCATGATGGGGGAATTAAGGGAATTTGGAACGTCTTTCATTTGTATTTATGGGAGCTCATAGTCCACCCTTGAACATGGCACTTGTTTGCACTTTCTTTTCAAATAGTTGGGTATTCAGCTTGTTGCAGAGTCAATCCACTTTCGTGAGTCATTCAACTCCTTTGATTCAATTCAAAGAATGCATCATCCTATCTTTGTATTATGTCTGGTCTATGCCTCGTTGAGTCAATGCTTCCAAGTCATTTGTTGTGTCATTCAATGTTCAAGGGAAACTTCCTTTGCAGTATACCTCTACAGTTTCCTAACCTCATGACTTCAAAATCATCTATTGTTTCATGTTTCATGTCGATGATGGAGGAATCATCATGGCCCTCCTTCGGTGAGTCTATTCCCGTTGACATCAACACATCATCAAGAAATTAGACTTAGAAACCAAGTAAAGTTCCTTGAATCCTACATGCCTCAACAACAGGTTTCCTTGCTTTCAACAATAAGTTTTCATCAATGGCATCTGATTGAAAGATTCCACCCAGTGTTCGACTACAGGTCCTCTATTCACATTCGGAGGAATGTACTAGGAATCATTGACATCAATGGTGATATCCCTCCCACTTTTTAACTGTATACATTAATGACTGGTAATCAAGTGGCTTCTACCAAAATTCGACATCAATACATCTATTCACATGGTTAGAATCATATCGTTTGGTATGGGAATGAAGACCCTGAGTGGTTAGGTATTCACCTGAATATGTGCCTATCCTGAGGTTACGATGGAGTATTTTTTGAAGTTATGGAATGGATCCACATTGTATGGTCGGTGGCTATGATCGGTATCGAGTCAGGATAACATGGATCCACTTTGTATGTTTCATAGCCATGTCCCGATTTGAGACTTGTTGTTCATGGATCTACAATGTATTGTCGGTAGCCATGACATGGTCATTATACATGGATTTGCAGTGTATTGATCCACAACCATGTTTGAGTTAGATAGTTGGTGACTAGCCTTGTGTCAAATATTGACTCGCCTCGCTTTTTCCTCTGATACCAGATCAACATCTAGTAAATAATTTCACCTATCGCATTCCTCTAGCTTCATACTTTGGGGGCATTCTGTTACACCCAAAAACTATCCTAATGCTCTAATCCTCTGAAGTCCCTGGCCAAAACCTTTTTGGGGCCTTATTGCTCACTCCTAGGCCACCTGACACACTTTGCAGCCTAGCATTGGGAGTTAGACATGCTTGAAACTTGTTTTCCACTAGCATAAGGTGCTAGTGGCACCTATCCCATGACCAAAGGTGAACCAGCACAATTAGACATCTTACAAGGAACATCAATAGTTCCAAAAAGGCAAAAGAGAAGATTCGAGAAGCTTCCAGGAGAAAGCTCTCGTGGAGGATGATCCTAACTATGTGGGAGAGCCGACACTCGACCTCCTAACCCCTAGGGATCATTCCCTACCTTCCTCCCAAAATATCTCAACCCATTTGGGATTCCTTTGGCTTATAAATGCAAGCTACATGGATGATGTTCAAGGGAAGAGACCAAGAGAGCATCCTTATGCTGTTGGATTGGAGTATGGTATAGGAGGAAAAGAGAGAGTTTTGTGAGTAAGAGGTTGCATAATTGATAGTGTGTGTGAGTGTGTCAAACATCTTGTAAAATCAAAGCTTCAACATCGACAAGGCTTTGGTTGTAGCTTTCTTTTCTCATATTTAATACAAAAGTGTTTCCATTTCCCATAACTGATTCATGTTAATATTGATTGTTTATTACTAGTTTCCTTGATCATTAGTATAGATCATTGATTTATCTTATTTCTCTAAATTATTGTCTTGTTTTCCATGTTCTTTGAAGGTATAGTTGACTGCACAAGGATCTATGAAACAAGTACAACCTTCCACATTCCACGTAAAGAGATCTTGTCATTCAAGTAGATCAGTCATCTAGGGAGAGGATATATTGTTGTGTCCTTTTGTTCTAGACTTGCACAATGCAGGAGGGGGGAACAAACTGTGTCTGCACTGATTGAAATATTCCTGGTAACACCTATGGGATTTAAAACATACTAACAGTCCTTAGACACTCAATGGTTGAATAAAAAAAAACTCATTTGACATGTTATTCAAGTTTGCACAAGTTTGGTCAATTTCGAGCTTTGCTAGTCATGAGTCTAGGGGGTTCCAACCGACTCCAAATGGTCTCTAATTTGTAAATAAAGTATATGGTGAGTATTATAACATTCCAATATGACCCATGAGAAATTAGGATATGTCTTTAGGCTTCTGCAAATTGATTTTGGGATAAGAATAAAAGGGGAAAAATTATTAGGAAAATGAGGTCAAATTCCCCCCAAGGGTGAGAGCAAAATTGGCTTCCCAAATAAAGTACGAACCTCCCAAATTTCAAAAAAAAGTATGGGGATGAATATAAGGCATCAGGGGCTATCATTAATCATGGTTATTATCTCTGCAAACTGGTTATAAAGCACAACATTCATATAACAACTTTCAGTTAAATTGCTTAAGGGGAAATGGTATTAATAGCTCGATTTTGACACATGAAAAGTAGATTGAATGGTTCAAATAATGACATGACATATAGATACCATCAACAACATACAAATGGATGCTCCAATACCATTAAAAATTGGATAAATTCCTTCATACAAATATGAAATACAACTCTTTCAAAGTGGAAGTCAAATACATGAAAACTAGTCATTCAAGAGCATGTGAATGCAAGCCTTTCACATTGGAGTTTCTTATATTTAGAGCTACAGATAAAATGGTCATTGAATTAAAGAGTCATACATCATTTATTTCTTCCCCATCATCATCAAACTCAGATAAAATTCCTTATACAATTCTGATATACAACTCTTTTAAAATGGAATCCAAATACATGAAAATTAGCCATTCGAGAGCATGGGAATGCGAGACTTTCACACTGGACTTTCTTGGATTTCTAGATACAGAGAATATGGTCATGGAATTATAGAGTCATACATCATTTATGGATGCCCCATCATCATCAAAATTAGAGAAAAGTACTTATACAAATATGATATACAACTCTTTCAAAATGGAATCCAAATACATGAAAACTAGTCATTCAAGAGCATGGGAATGCGAGCCTTTCACACATGGATTTATGATATTTTGACTTACAGAGAATATTGACATAAGATTACAGATACATACATCATATCCCCAATATTGGGCATCAAATATAGTTATCAAAGTGCAAGCACCACTCCAACAAGTGCGCCATCAACATGGAAGTGTGGGGAATGGAGAAGGAGTGAGAGGATAGGGAGATAGATGATAATTAAATTCGTGAGGACCTTAAAACTGCAACTAAAAATACTTAATTAAGCTCCAATGAGATTTCTGAATGAACTCTCCATCAAGCAACTTGGAAAGGAATCCAACTCCCTTGAAATTGGCTCACAAACAGGGAGAGTGAACACTCACTGTGCAATGGACAAGCAAAAGATTTCCAAAATGCCAAAGTCCAATTAACAAATGATGAAATTTCCTTATCCTTCCTCATGAAATCACTCTATTAACTTCATGAGGCCTCCAAAGGTCTAATTTCCCTCCATGGGCTTCCTCCAACTCATCTTAGTGGTTTAGTAACTCTCATGACACTTGTTTTTGGCCCTTTCATGTCATATTTGTCATATGTCTGCAATCAGGTCTAACTTTGTCATACTTGTCATAGAATCTTTCAGCATTTGTTCTCATAGAGTGCATCGAATCTCTTTCCAACTGGCACACATTGTCTTATAGTCTCTTCCTCTTCCATGGAAGTTACTCTCCTTTACCATTTCGAATTCATTGGCTCGTTATATGTTATTTGACACCACATCACCCTCCAAGTGCCAATTGTGTGGGGAATCTAATCATCCAAAGGCTCTGCAAGCTTCCAAGTGCCTTCATGAACTCGTGCCACCTTATTTATTACCATTTTTCATTTATGTGACCCATTTAAATGTGATTATGGTAAACTAAAGTCCTTTTGGGTCCCATAACCCCTTATTACAAAATTTATGTCTCCATCTCAACCTAGGGAACTAGTAGGTTGGTGGAACATTATTTGCAAGTAGCCTTATTTGGAAATTATTTAATTGGGGACATGACACAAAGCTGGTCATCCTATGTTTTTTTTTTTTGCATTAAGAGTACTTATTGAGATCTTTTTTTGGGACAAAGATCATTGGGGACTACTCGATTTGTGGTTGTTGGATTTCAATATTTTTATCATTGGAATTTGTTATCAGACCCTCCTCTTAGCACTTCTCAGGTGAATCTTTACCAATCAGTAGTTTTTTTACAAGCAATGGATCAGGAGCTTGGAAATAAGAATAATACTGATAAGAAACTCGAGAAAATACATGATAGGAATAAGCCAAATAGGGAATCTGATATTTAGTCTTTACTGAAAAGACATAAAGCTTGTGAGGAGCATTGTGTCAAGGAAAAATTGCTTGCCCATATCTAGCATGATTACTTAGAGGTTTAAGTGAACCAATTGAGGATGAGACTGATAAATGCAAAAATTGAAATCAAATTTTGGAAATGTAAATTCAAGGATTTTGAACAAGAACTCAAAGAACTGAAGAATATTGGGCAGGATCCTTATAAATATTTGACTCCCTAGATGTTAAAGACTGAAGTTGGTTTGGATTATATTGAGGATACAAATGAAGAAGATAGGAAATTCAATGAGAGCAATGATGTTGAGGAAGCTCTTCCTTCTTATTTCCCTCAGAAGCATGACTAAACTACATAGCTTTGAAAAAAACCAAGAATCACAAGTTTGTTATGTTGATCAAGGAAGTGTAAATGCATTTTGTTATCTAGTACTTTTATTAGAATCTATACCAGTCTGGTTTTTAGCTACATGTGGAACTTGAAAGATTGTAACTTCTTTGTAATAGGTTTTGATTACAACTCCAAAAAAACATATGAACTATTATGCGCATGCTACATGGAGCAATTTTGTAACAATAGGTCTTCCTGTCTAGTTGAGACATTTTTTTGATATAAAAAAAAACACTCGTTTTTGTGGAAAAAAAAGAATTTTAGAGATAACTATTGCACATTTCAATCATGAAATCACTTCACATATTTATGAAAACTTGAAGGTGCCCGAAGCTTCTTCTTCCATTTTTTCTTTTGAGTTGCTCCAAGAGGTGAGGTTAGCTTACCATTCACCAAATCTTGTTTCACAAGTGTGCAAAGAGACCATATGAATGAGAGCAAAGATACAATATAAAAAATCATAATGAGGTATCGATAATGTTTAGCTTGATCATTGGTAAGGAGCTTTTGGAGGCAAGGAACACAATTTGAACCCTTTATTGTTCAATAAAGATGAATAATTTTGTTGTTGCATTCTTTCTCTAAGTGTGGTCCTCAATATAGCTAGGGTTTGTATTTGGAGCTCAAGATTGTGATGGCAATGGGAATGAACAACTATGATAGTGATGGGTTTCTTGTTGGAATGTGTAACATTAATATTACATGTGTAATGATCGCTAGTGTCATGTCGTAAAATATTATGATGTCTTATCTAACAAAGAAAGACATAATTATCGCTATCTTATGTAAAGGAGTTATCCCATGTGCATCATGGATAAATATTCTCATATTACCATTCATTATATAAGGAGGTGGAAAATCATTTATCCCACATGTATTTTGGGATGTTATTATTCCATGCCTCTAGCTATATAACAGAGATGAAGGAGAGCCTTTAGGCATATCTTGTGAATTATATTGTTAAGTTGTGAAGTATATGTGGAGTGCAGCTCAAGTGTAATATTGGTTATTTATGAAGAATAGGAAGACACTACCTTCCCATTGATGTTCCCACATTTGGGATTTTACCACATATATCTCGTGTATCATTATTTTCTCTTGTCTCTAGTTTCTTACTTTGATTATTGTTGTTTATATGGATAAAATGATAGACTAGTAGATTCTTACTATTCATTGCATGCTCACAAACATATTGTTGTATGTTCATGCATATTCTCAATATTCTAACATGGTGTCAGAGCTAGTTGATATGTTCTACCTTCTTCGGTGTTTTTTATTTTTTACAAGCAACAACTCTTCATTTTTTTGGGGTTCTCCATATCTAGTAGATTTTCCATCAAATACATCAAACCCTTGTGATTATTCTTTAGATCTAGGCATTCACTACATGTTTGAGAACAAAAATTCAAACCCTAACCCTCACCATTTCATTTTTTGAATTGTTTTATATTTTTTCAAGTTTTTCTTGATTATTTTGTAGATCTAAGTTTAAATCCATTGAATAATAACTTGCTATCAAGGATCTATCTTTCTTGTAGTAGATATGTTGTTTGTTCAGCTCTGGTTTTGTTTTGTCGCATGTTTCCCTACATGACAACAATTGGTTTCACAATTTTTCATTTTTGGATTGTTTCAAGCTGTCTAGGGAAAACACACACCTTTTGATATGAGGAAGCACGTACAGATGCACCTTTACTTAAGTAAACAAATGTAAACATGTGTATGTTCTACAAAAAAAGCATGTGGGCACTATTTTCAATTTTTTTATTATTATCAAAATTGGTTTTATATTTGTTGTTTCTATTGTAGGTTCACAAATCCATCAATTCGCTGCTCTTAGGATTCAGTATTGGTGATAAATTTCTTGTTTTATTCACTTCTATTCTATATATTAGCTTTTGTCTTGTTGCACTAGGGTTTAGCTTCTTGATTCACCATTATAAGTTTTGAAGTAATTTATGTTCCTAAATTAGTTGGTGCTAACTATCTTTCTTGGAAGAGAAAGATGATTGACATTCTTAGGAGTAAGAATCTATGGCGCTTAGTTAAGGGTGATTAAATGAAACCAACTAATGTTAAAGACCTACACGTGTGGAAATATCAATGTGATCAATCAAGAAGACTTATTGAACAAACTATTTCAGATAATATATAGGTATGTATTGAGGCCTAAGATAGCCTAATTGAGGTATGGAAAACCCTAGCTTCTTCATTTGATAAAAGTGATTATGTTTATGCTCATTATATTGAAAAAACTATCCATGAGTTAGACCCTAAATATTTTGATAGAATAGGGTATATTATTGTTGAAATTAAAACATATAATGAAAATTTAAATAATTGTGGTAAAGATTACAATAAAAATGATAATGCTTTACTAATCTTACAACACAAAAGTTACCTTCTTGATTTGATATGTTTATCCAAATTAGGAATAGAGCCATTAAAATGTCTAAAGGTACTATGAAACCCACTTTTGAAGTTTTTTGTAAAGGTTTGATATGTGAGCAAGATTCAATTATCTAATAGTAGAGCTCTAATGGCACTTGGTAAAAACAAAACCCTAAATCACATAATTAAGGATTAACCCCTCACTTTTCTAATGATGATGCTTATAACATGGTATCCAATAAAAAGAAAGTGTATAATCCTTGTAAGTATTGTGGAAAAACAAAACACCCTAAAAATATTTGCTTTAAACAGAGACATGAACTTGTTAAAGGAAAGAAGAAAAGTTTATGAAGAACAACACGTAGCTTTGTGTGCCTATTCTATTCACCTTATTAAATCTTCTTCTAATGTGGAAAGGATAATGGATTCAGGTATTTATAATCACATGACTAGTATAGCTTCTTTATTTACATCTTATGACATTAAAACACACACATCACATAAAGTATCTATTAGTGATGGTAAATATCTTTCAGTAATAGGATCTAATAATGTTAAAGTTCCTAGTTGTATATTGGAAGATTTTCTTCATGTTCAAGGCATGCCCATCAACTTGCTTTCTATTTATTGCACTTGTCGTAAAGTTTATAAATTTGAATCTTGGCCTAATAAATATGTGTTAAAAGATATCAAACATAACTTCAAAGTTGTTTCTTATGGTCTTGTTGATCATAAAGTTGGATTATATAAGTTTACTAGTTTTAATTCAAGCAAAAACCAAATTTTTTATTCATATGTTGCTCATGTTGATGAAGAAGGTAAATTATGGCATTAAAGCTTAGGTCACTTGAATGATGGAAAAATGCAAATGATGTCTAAATTGGTACTTGGATTACTGGTAATTTCTTCCACTAAAGGTGTTTGTGAAGGTTGTGTGCCCAGTAAACATCATAAGTAAATGTTTAATAAAGATAAATCTTGGCATGCTAAATAATCATTGCAACTCATTCACAGTGATATTTGTGGTCCTATTGAAACTCTTTCTTTGTCTCATGCAATCTATTTTCTTATTTTTATTGATGACTTTAGTCATAAAACTTGGGTTTATTTTTTGAAACATAAAAGTGAAACCTTTGGTTTATTTCAAGAATTTAAATCAATGGCTGAAAATGAATCTGGTAAAATTATTAAGACTGTGAGAATTGGTAATGGGGGGGATTTCATTAAAAAAATTAATGCATATTTATATAAGCATGGAATTAAACATCAAGAGACGTTTTCTTATACACCTAGACAAAATGGGGTAGCTGAAAGGAAAAATAGGACTTTGGTTGAAATTACTAGATGCATGCTTCATTCTAAATGATTATATAAACATTTTTGGGTTGAAGGAAATTTTTGTGCTAACTATATCTTGAATAGAGTCCCTACCAAATTAATTTTGTAAGTTACGTCCAAAGAAAAATGGAATGCAAGAAAACATGATATTAGTAACTTTAAGATATTTGGAAACGAATATTGGGCACATGTTTTGGATGAAAAACGGAAAAAAGTTAGAGCTGAAGTCTAACAAATGTATTTTCATTGGTTATTGTGAGGATTCCAAAGCGTAAAGTTTGTTTGATCCACCTACCCAAGGTGTTAACATATGACAAGGTATTCAATTCAATGAAGTCTCTCCTCCTCCTAAGTCCGTTGAGCCTCATGTTACCTTGAACTTGCCTTCATCTTCTGTTACTCCTATATTTGTTACCCCTTCCTCTAATTTTGTGCCTACCCTTGATCCTAGTTCACCTTCTTCTTCAATTGATCCACCTAAATGTTTCAAAGACACTAGTGTGGTACCTACACTACTCTTCCTGTTTGGGCCTAGAAAACTCTCGAATTTGCAAGTTTTGAGATTGGTATTCCTTTTGATACTCATTGAACTAGATCTAACGTTTCTCTTATGACTAAAGTATTGGCCACAATTGACCCCTCTACATATGCTCAAGCTAAAGATAAACCTGAATGGGAGAAAACCATGATTACCAAGTATAACTCATTAATGAAGAACAAGACTTGGACTCTTGTTCCCCTTCCTCCTTGAAAGAATTTAGTTGGATGTAAGTGGATATATAAAATAAAGTTTACTACAGAAGGAATGATTGAGAAATATAAAGCCTGATTAGTAGCAAAAGTTTTTTCTCAACAAGAAGGTATAGACTTTATTGAAACTTTTGCTCCAGTTGCTAAATAAGAACCACACTTTATCTTATTGCATCTTATCAATGGGAAATACACCAAATGGATGTCAAGTGTGATTTTTTGAATGGTGATCTTCATGAATACACTTATTTGCAACAACCTCTTGGGGTTTATTACTGTTGAAATTCAATTTTGGTATGCAAATTAAACAAGTCTTTATATGGTGTTAAACAAGCACCTAGAGCTTGGTATGAGAAAATTGATACTTATTTCTTAAAGAATGGTTTTAAGCGGTGTATCTCTTATTCCTTTGTTTTTTCCCTTGTCCATAGAGAGTTGAATCCCTCTCTCCCTCTCCCTCTCTCTCTCTCTCTCCCTCTCTCTCTCTCTCTAAACCCAAGGGAGATGTTATTATTCCTCTCTCTCTCTCTCTCTCTCTCTCTCTCTCTCTCTCTCTAAACCCAAGGGAGATGTTATTATTCCTCTCTCTCTCTCTCTCTCTCTCTCTCTCTCTCTCTCTCTCTCAACCCAAGGGAGATGTTATTATTCCTCTCCCTTGTCCATTAATACTCGACACAAGTGGAGGCTTTACCTCATAACTCTATGATGACCAAATACAATAGTAACACCCCGTCGGAGGAATAATAACATCTCCCTTGGGTTACATCAGTAAAATACATTTATAATATCCTTTGGAGTTACAATATTTCAACAACTCAAACCCTATTATGAATCTCATTGTAGAGGTGAAAATTCTTTTTGATGATATTTCCTTTACACATGGTTTTCGAGAATTTAACACTTAGGTTGGCATCTTATCCAAGGATGCTTTATTTATTGCACGAGGGTATCTTTACTAAATAAGCTTTCAAGGGAGGCACTCTTCTACCAACTACAAAATCTCATATTTTCTAAATCTATTTATAATTATATTTTGTTCCTAAGTTTGACCTTGTCATTTCGATGTATTGACCATAAGGGGTTATTGTTATGACTACAACCCAAAAATATTGCAAATGATCATGGAAGTGTGTAATATTCAGAATAGGAAGTGTGCATTCTAGTACAAAGGTTAGATGGCCGCGGTTATTTTTATTTGTTTAAAGAATGAATATTTAATTTCAAACTTTGAAATATCAATCTAATGATTTTTTTTGCACCAAAAAATAAAATAAAATTATATATTTTTTTCAGGAAAAAAAATCATATTTTCTATTCATTATAAGAGAGAAATAAATTCTTCAGATAGTACCAAAAAAGAGTTGTTCAAGGTTCTCTACAAATTATCATCCATACATAAAATGCTGATAACAAACAAACAATCTACTAAAAGGAAAAATGATCCACATTAATTTTCATCATAGCCCTTTGCAATGATAGTTGATAACTCCTCCTCCTCTAATTTATTATATTTCCAATGTGCCCGAGGATAAATCAAGACCTTTTTTAGAAGCATTATCTGCCAAAGAATTGTTCTCTCTATAGATATGAGTGAAGTTTATGTTCAAAAAATTACTTGAGATTTGCTTCAATTGATCAACAATATGGCAAAGAGAGATATCTAAAATAATAAGTGCATTTTTCATATTGTTGATGACAAAAGTGAGTAGACTATAACCTGAAGAGAAAAGGATATCGATCTCAATATCAAACTTTAGAAGGTGGAACAAGGCCTAAGGTTTTTCCCAATTATTGGTTCCATTCCACATCGATCCTTTACCCTAAAATGAGAGATACGATGACAAAAAAATACGAACCCAAAACCACACGTAGATCCATTCTATTAGGATGATCCTTTAAAACAGGCCTAGGGGTAATTGCAAGTAGGAGAAAAGGACAAATTAGACGTGGACTTGACTTATTGATATATGTCCTATAATAGTTAAAGAGAGCTTGAATTTATCCAACCAACAGAGCGATCTAAGGAGATTCATTTGAGAACACTGCTTTATTATGAGATAATCAAATCCCTCAATTTATAAGAAAAGGGATGGGATGATAATCCTTAAGTTTTGTCGACGTAAAATATTTGAGGAAACAAGTACCCAAAATGTTACAAGTCCACATACCATTTTTCTTATATATTACTTATATCTCTTTCTAGAAAAAGAGAATAAAAGAACAATCTTAAAAGATATGAGTGGTCCATTCATCCAATACTTTATGAAGGGGGAAAATGCGAGGTCCAACCCAATTCATCTTCTGAAGATGATCCCAAGTTAGGACACAATTGGAGAAACCACATTAGGAGCAAATATTTAGAGGGCACACCTATCTTCCAATTTTTTCTGCTACCACCATTTAAATGGACATTTCTCAAACTGAAACTGAATTTTTTAAAAATCCCAACCGGGTTTCAAGTTTAGTTTTGTTGCATGTGGTTTAAAATCACATTACATTAAAATTTTTGACTTTTTCTTGAAACACATGGAATTGATTCAAAGAAAACAACTCAGAAATTTATATGACATCCAACTTTTTCACACTCATAAAATTATAGCATCCATACACACATGAAATTTAGACTTAGTATTTTTGACCAATTGGTCCAGGATAAAACCCCAAATGTAAAACTTGTTATAGAGAGATATTTTTATTATTTCTTTAGGAAAAATAGACAAAATTTACAACAATACTTATCTTCACATTCCTTTCTTGAATTGTGTGCCAAAATATCTTTGAAAGGTAGTTGTACTATTTCCTTGAAAACTATACCACACATGTGCTATACATAGTGGACTTTTCACTATTGTATTGTCTATACTTTTCCTAAAAAATCGTGCCAAATATTAGCCTTCAAAGTTGTGTCCTTTAACCTAAAAAAAAGTGCATGTATGGATGTACAAACTGTAATTAATTCCTGTCAGTACGGTCTTGGAAATCATGCCAAATATGCAGTTGTACAACCTTCACACATGCTAACAAAAATGGCAGTATGACTTCATTAAGTGCAGCAGTCACTTCATCAATGTTTCTAGATTTTTGTGCCCACCATCAATAATTGTACAACTTGCTTTAAATGCACTAGATTATCCACGAAATCATGCCAAAAATGCTTCTCTCCCTCTCTCTCTCCAAGGTCAACTTCTCTCAAAACCCTTGCTTTCTTCTCTTGCTCTTCTCCTCTCTCAAAATTCTCAATTGTGAAAGTGAGCAATGATCTTCTCAATGCATTTCCCTAGCCTTTTTGTTTGAGTAACCACCACTTTGAAAGCAATGGTTAAGATTAAAATATAACTAGATGAGATCTAGGGCTCATGTTAAATCTCACTTTCTCATTAAAAACATTTAATTCACTTTTAAATAATAAAAGAGACATTATTACTCACACCTTTTTAATTTTCATAAAATCACATTTTAAATTTTTAATAACTCAAACTCACTTTTTAAACATAAAGTCATTCTCACTTTAAAAATACTAGGGACCACAAATTTTAAGTGTTTATGTCCACCCCAAGGTATTGCAAGGTGGACAGACACCTCCTGGTAAATTTTCAACAGAAACATGGAATCATATCCTAATTTTGTTGAATATGATCCTCCTGAAGCATTGTAGATCCAAACCAGAGAGTGAAATTCATCCTTGATTTTGATATGCACCTGAGAAAGAGATTGGATTTAAGATTCCCAAGTTCGGACCCAATCACCATCTAGATAGAGCGCTTGAGCAAAGAGCCACCTTTGCTGCCAAATATTTGTTGACACAAGATCGGCAATTTTATCCAATATTGCCTAACCCATAGACTACAAATGAGAACTAAGATCACTTCAGGCAAAGAAACCAAAGACCCAATTAATAACTCTCTGATTATTTTTATCCCAAGGTCCAATTTAAAAATTCCTACGATTTGAAATGATGGCAATGAGATTCCAAAAAAGGAAAGTAACAACTGAGTTATCTTATTTTGAGGTCCTAAACACATATTCATCATCAAATTTTCATTCTAGCGTCACTCGCTTAAGAATTGGCATGTCATCTTCATGGTGGGGAACACTTCTCTCTTAGGGGCACACTTGGTAAAAAAAAATGAGCTAACCTCAAGCAAATTTGATGATATAAAAATGAGATAGATCACTAAGGCCTCTTCATGGTGGGGAACACTTCTCTCTTAGGGGCACACTTGGTAAAAAAAAATGAGCTAACCTCAAGCAAATTTGATGATATAAAAATGAGATAGATCACTAAGGCCCCCCCCTGGTGGCCCCTAGTAATGAAAAACACTTACAAGTTGTAATTTCTTATTGTACTTGGGCCCAAGGAGGTAATTCACCCCCTACATAAAAAGTCATTTTCAACTATTTTATTAATTAGTAAATGAGAGAAATGATCCTAGAGATTTATCTTCCTCTCATATCATGTAATCTCAATCACCTATCACTTTGGATTAGGGATTTAGCTCACTCTCAATCTGTAAAAGAGAGTGAGATATCTATTGTAGGGAATTTTGACCCATTTCAACAGTTAGTAAAATAAAAATTTTTGTGGTGCAAATATATTGTCTCTTAGACGATTGTCGATGAATTTTTCTTTCTTGCCGAACTTCTACCATGCTAGATATTAGTTACTACTTTATTGCGAGATTTTATTCATGATTGCATGCAAGAAGAGATCCTAATTTGCCCATAGCAACTTGGTTTCTTAGCAAAAGGGGATTTTTGTTGATGAAATTGATTTACTTACCACATTTCTTGCCATTTCTTCTTATCTCTCACTTGATATTGTTCAATTTTTAACTACTTTCATAAATTGGTAATTATGAGTGCATTTTAATTTTTTCCTTAGCATAATTACACATGAAAGTATCAATATGAGAAATATGACATTAACCAGTTGTAACACTAAACTAAATAAAGTAGTTTGTAAACACATCGTATCACAATAGGCATGCACAAAAAACACCATGTTTTGCCTTGGGAAAACCCTCTCTCATTATGAGGGAAAAAACAACAACCTTTCTTATGATAAATTAATTAATAGAAGAACAGGTATACATCATGACCATGAACATTAAACCTTTCTCATATGAGAGGAAACAAGCATAGACACCAATTACTTATCTTTTCATCTTGAATCATGAGACTGCAGAGTCAAGAGATGTTACTCATCTTCATCATGTCTGTAACAAGTCCCAGGGACAAACCCTCTAAGAAGGATCATAAGTGATAGACTGATCTGACTGCCATCATAAACTTCTGAATGCTCATAAACCTATGGCTATTGATAATCTCTGACTGCTGCAAGAAAACATAGATGAGCTCTCTATATTCTGAATGCAACCCACTTTCCACCTTCAAATGATGGCATTAGACCTACTATAGGTGATGGCAGTCCTAGAGGATACAATGACAACCTTGATCTTGTTGATGACAGTCTTTTAAGTGAAGGAGAAGGCACTATAGTTGCTGTAGATATTGGAGGCATCCCGATTTTGATCCAACGTCATCCCTACTAGGGCTCTATCTCATCGACAATGGTTTGAACTAAGCAACAATAACCTTGTTAGAGTTGATATGATCCACAGTAGCCTCAACTGAACTAACGAAAACCCTATAAGGGTTGGATCTATCTAATGGTGGTATGAACTGAGCAATAGTATCCCTGTTAGGGCTGATTTGACCCACAGTAGCCTCAAGTGAGCCAACAACTACCATATTAGTGTTGGATCTATTTAACAATGGTCTAAACTGGGAAATAGCAACCCTGTTAGGGATGATATGACCCATGGTAGCTTGTACTGAGCAATGACATCCATTCTAAGGGTTGACGACAACTTGAACTGAGTAATGGAAGCCCTTCTAGGGTTGATGACAAGCATGTGGAGGTGATAGCATCTTTCTAGGGTTTGATCCACAAAATTGTGAGGTTGTCTTTGGTTGATCCGAACCCTCAATGTTGAGAAAAAAAGTCTAGACAATTGAGCTTCGACTCGCATTGATCTGCAATTTTCCTTATCAATATTTTGAAATTCTTGGTCCTCAAACCAATTTGAAATATATTTAAAAGGAATTACATGTTTGTCCTCTTTGATCCCAATCTATAGGAAAATAGGAAAGTGATATGAGAAGAAATTATTGTGGACCCATGACCGAAATATCCCAATATCTCCACATAAGATTCATGCATAAAAATCTGTCTAACCTCTTGGCAATACCCTCATTACCAAATCACTTGTTATTCTAGGTAGATTTCAATCAAGTCAGTTTGATAGCCAACCATCCTTTGGATTCAAATAAGTTATGTAGGAGACTTACCAAATAATCCTCTATGGCATGTCGACCTCATATTTATTTACTAGAGACCACAAAGTTGAAATCTCCATTGGCAAAGAAGTTTTGGACCTGAAATACACCAGTTCGACAAAATTTCTCCTGAATGTCCTTCCGATTATCATATGACCCATAGATGTTAAGGATAAGAATACTCTTATCCAAAGGTCTCGAAAATACCTCCATACAAAAATAAGATGCACATCCAAAGGAACATTGTATCACAAAATAATGATCAACACAAAAAATAAGACCTCATGAATGACCCTTTGTATCTATATCTATGAATAACTGACAACTGAAAGCTTTCTCTAGAAGTGGAGTCATTGCCTCACCTTTTGGCATAGTTTCTTGAAGTAACATCACCTCAGGGTTCTTAGCAAAAATTAAACGTTTTACGGACACAATTTTTCCCTGCCCTCTCAAGCCTTAGACATTAAGGGAGAGGACCTTCATTTGGGAACCCCCTCAGGGGAATTCTTTGCTCTAAGAACCCCAGTAATGCCCAATTGTCTTCCTTGAATTATGAAGACTTTCTATCAATTTTCGAAGGTTGAGAGGGAGGAGGTTCATCAAACTCTAAACCACTACCCTCCTTGTATCGAGATCTCAACAAATAAGGGCCTCAAGAAATTCCCTTAGATACTTAGCTAGGGGACTACTTTGGATGAAACAAACAGTCATAACGAATTCCTTCCTTTGATATATTAAACACTAAATCACTTTCCACATCCACCATTGTAGGGGCCGTTGGCACTTCCCCCACATTGGGGTGCATAGAAACCAAGTCTTGAACATTGAGGAGTGAAGGAGGAGATACAAAAGTACCCTCCTTACCCTTGAGAAATATAATCTCGGTATCCTACCATATATTTTTCAACTTATTCAATTTGCTAGGAGTGATATCAAGGCCTTCGAACAAATCTTGCATGGGAATTGGAATCCATGGCCTCACTTCCCTAACCTATTCAAAGGGAAGGAAAAAATTCTAAATAAGATCCTTCTCCTAAGGGGGAACCTTATGATGCACCAGAGAGGATAGCCCTTGAGGAAAATAATCCTTAAATAACGGTTCAAATATATTTTCAATCTCTTCCTTAAGAAATTTTATTCATCGGATTTGCTTATTAAAGGAATGCAAGCAATCTACAACCACATGAACATACAAATGACATATGGAACACCTAAATGGAACATTTAAATAATCCAGGCATTGTGAAAAAATGACATCCCCATCTACCAAGTCAATTGGTTCAAATAGACCCGCTCTAAGGTCTAGTATGACTAAAATGCATGTTACCGATAACACTTGTGTTTGAAACAAGTCCTTAACCGTATCTAGACATATCCCAATTATGTCACCAATGGATTTAAGGAATTATATGGACCATAATTCAAGAGGTAAACAAAATAGCTTTACCCATACAGGGATATCCTCTGAAAATTCCCCCTGGGGATCAAAGATAGGATGCCAATACTTCAGAACAAACATGTTCTTATCTGTTCCCCACACCTACTGCAAAATGGCCTTCATTTTTAAAATTGAATCCTATCCATCCTCTAGCTATCCTACTGACCTCTGGTTCACCCCCTATCAATGAGCACCAATTATCTTTGATCCCCAAATTTAGTTCATGCTCGCCCACTTTCCATTCACAAATTTTTCTAGTTAGGGTTCTACTTGCCATCCTTGGAATGCCCAAAATAGGAATGTCCCTGCCAACTACTAACGATATCCTATAAAGCATCTTTGAAAAGATGCTTTTCGAGATTCCTCATGCCCATATTTACACAAATGCACGCCTCGTCGAAACAGTGAGTAATCTCACAAAGCTCAAAACAAAAAAGTTGTATCCCTCAACTGGACCATTCCAATGGTACTAAGAGTGCCCCAATCTGGATTCAGGATCAAAAGTTATCGCAAAAATACTGTAATATTCTCTTTTTCTCTCATTTTTGTTGATCTCTCTCTACCTTTTCCTTATTTAGGATACATTTTGGGCTTGGTAATTCCTTATGTTAAGAAACATTACTAAGGTTGCGACAGTTAATTAAATGATTCGTTGCCCTTAGTTAAATAATCTCAACACTTAATAAACTCTATCAACATTAAATTTGAGGTTTGAATCATATCTAATGCTTGAATAATACATCTATAATCATTAGACTTATTGTGATTAAGGTCCTACATTAAATTCTTATATTTCGTAAACATTATTGAAAACATAGTTTATAATTGTCAAGTACGTGTCGTTAATTGTTTGCAAATTTAATTAGCTTTTGGTATTGTTTAGTGTGTGTTGTCAGTGAAGCTAAACAATAAGTAAAGCACACATCAAGATACATCCATGGGCTGCATGTTACAACCACATTGAAGCATAATAACATAAGACAATGATCGCAATTACAACCTTCAAAATAAGCTCTCGATGGTTGTCCCCTATAGCCATCTTTTACTATGAAAAAATGATTGGATGGATACCATCCTCCATCCACCGATCACATTTAAAATTTGAATACACTATTACAAACTGAAACATGCAACTAAGAACATATATGTACATAAAAACATATACATTCAAATAATAGGTGCGCTCATCTAGGCACCCGAATATGTTGGAGCAAAACAGACATATCTTGCTTATCCGAAAATATTTTTCAGTGAATCAAATGACGATCCTTTATGGAAACTTTGTTTTTGACACAATGGAATAGGTCTCAACACTACAAGTTGAGCATATATTGGTGAACTATAGCATATGGTTTCTCCCCTCTCAATACTGTGGGGCCACATTCATAGTTTCCAGAGAAGAGAAAATGAATAAAAGAGAAGGACAAAGCACAACAATTTTGATCAATGATCTATAACACTCAACCATCCTACATAAAGATCCTGACATATTAACATAGACAATTGCATAACCAAATCATCCACCATTGCACATACAAAATAAAATGTTATAATAAACATGAGATAAATACTTATCTCCGATATCAACAACTGCCTGTAGTAGGGCAACTTTCCTCCTAGTCGTAGACACAGTCAAGCCTTCCTTGCTTGAACAAGTCACCCTTGAGCCAAAACCGTGGATCCATAGGTAGAGGCACACTTAGTCTAACAACTCTTGAAAATACCTCTTTCGAGAACCACAATGATTCCCACTACCACTTTCCTGTCTGTCTCCACTGCATATGGGACATGACCTAGCTTGCCATTCCCATTTCCTGGCTTCCTGTGTGAGAACCTGGACTAGTAGAGTGATAGAATGGAAATAAAGGGAAATGAATAGACTAACTCTAAGTCTCAATGTACTCCTTGTCAACACTATTTTATTTATGTTGGAGTTAGTGTTACCGCCTTACATTTTTTTGGGTTTTCATTGGTGATTTGGTGGTTTTAAGGCTTTAATCATTAAAAATTTCCCAGTTTTGGTTAGTAAAGAGTTTCAATGGTTATTTGAGCAAAAGAAAGAAAAAGATTTTTTATACCTGGTGTTGATGCATAAAATTTTATTCATTTTGATTAAATTTTTAAACATTGGTTATATGTAAAGATTGGCTTTATAGTTAGGTATTTATATTTTTTGACCAAGGTTTATTATTTTTATTAAAATATTGACAAAATATGTTTTTATAAAAGTTTTGGAACAAGGCTGCTCAACACCGAGAGCCAATGGCCACATGAGGGCCACCACATCAACGAACACCACCAAAGTCCAATCACCAAGCACACAAGGAATACCACATCACTTTGTTCCTTGGCAAATAATGAAACCATTGGGGTATATAAACAATGAAAAGGTGAACCTTCCATTGCATGTGGGATAATATCCCCTTCAAAAAAACAAAAAGCATTTGCATTTCAATTTTTGATATAAGGCGACCACTATAACCATGGGAGACATTTTCGACGCGAAAAAGAACCCACCATCACCATTGAAGAGTTTATCAAGGAAATGGATGTCGAGAAGGAAATGATTTGATGCTGAAGAATGAGTGTACATACCAACAAGGCTATCTCAAGAGATAATCTCTCTTCTCCTGCCTTAGCTGCACTCTTGCCGGCAATGCAGGTGTATGCACTTCCTGCTACTTTAACTGTCACGATGACCACTAGGTGGTGGAGTTATGGACAAGGTGGCAGTTTAGATGTGACTGTGGAAAATCTAAGTTTGGGGGTTTCCATTGTAAACTTGTGGCAGACAAAGATGCTGAAAATATATGCAAAACATAAGCACACAACATAAATAAAGACAACTTAAACTAAAGGACCAACATCAACCGCTTAGAATTTGTTGGGAAAGGACTCTTTCACAGCGTTGCCTAAAAGTGTTGTTAGTAGAGGATGACGAATCAACTCATAAAGTGGTAACAACACTTCTATGCCATTATAGATATGAAGTAACTGGTATTGCAAATGGTTTGCAAACATATGATCTGCTAGAAGATACGAGAAACCATTTCAGCCCGATCTTGACAGAAGTGATGACACCTTCTCTCTCAGGCATTGGCCTTCTGAGCAATATCATGAGTCATCAAACCTACAAACACATTCCTATAATAATGATGTCCTCTCATGATTTTATGGTTTTAATTTTCAAATGTCTGAGTATGGGTGTTGTGGAATTCCATATCAAGCCTCTTAGGAAGAATGAGCTAAGAATATGTGGAAGCATGTTTGGAAGAGACACCAAAATTTAAGTGTCAGTTGCTATGGTGGTACCAGTAGTGACCAAGCACAAAATGTTCTCAGGCTACAAAATTGTTGAAATATTTTAACTTCAAAGCCTTATTCTAAATGTATTTTACTGATGTAACCCAAGGGAGATGTTATTATTCCTCCGACGAGGTTTTACTATTGTATTTGGTCATCATAGAGTCATGAGGTAAAGCCTCCACTTGTGTCGGATCTTTAGTACCCTAATAAATAATATAATATACTGTTTTTGAGCATTCCTAGGTGAAGTCGGCCCAAACAATTTATTGGGGCTGACTTGTCTAGTGCAAAAGTCAATTGACACATTTGTATAAATAGAGGAGTTGTGGTTCTTATTTGAACACACACACTCACTCACTTGTGTAGCGCATAGGAGAGAGAGAGAGAGATAGAACAAAAGGAGGAGAACAACTTTTTTTGGGGTTTCCTTTTATACATCTTATACAGAGGAAGTTTTTGCTAGGTTTTCTTCCCCTTGAGGGTTTCCCAGGATAAATGTTGTGTCTATATTGTGATTGTGTTTCTATCAGTGATTCTTGATATGCTACTGTGATTTTTAAATTGAATACTATTAAATATAGTCTATCATATGAAAAATTAACATGGTATTAGAGCTAACCTGATTAGAGTAGCTTTCACAAGGTGAAATTCTCCCTCCTCTCTCTCCAGAAGAAATTAGGGTTTCTGCAAAAAGTTGGAGGATTGAAGATTTGCTTGCATATAAAGTTGCACTCTCCCATAGCACATCTATTGAGCACTAGATCAAAGTTTTTGGGTGGCTAGATCTCTAGGAAAGACAAACCCTAGTTTGAAAGTGAACCATAAAAACTGCAGTGAAACAGAACCAAAAAAGCCGCAGTACTGCAACTTTGCAAGTAGGATTTGAAGATTGAAGATTAGGAATCTCCAGAAAGTAGTTGGATCAACCAACTCGCCTCCTCCAAGCGCATCTACCAGTAAGGTCAATCTCCTATTTTGATAAATTTCATTTTTGAGTGACTTACTGGTTAAGATGGCCCCAAGCACTAAGCTTGAGGACAAATTGGAAGGACTAAAAAACTTCCTGGCTTGGAAGCATAGGATTGGCCTCATCTTAAGAGAGAATAGTCTTGAGAAATATATTAAGAATGAGATTATATAACCTGAAGAAGCTGAAGCTAAGGAGAAGCATGAACAAGACCTAATCAAGTCAATGAGGATCATTGTTAATTCCATTAAGGATCACTTGATCCCTTAAGTGTCATCTAAGAAGAAACCTAAGAAAATGTATGATGCACTTTCCAGAATGTATGAAGGAAAGAACATCAACATAAAGATGAATCTAATAACTCAATTGAAGGGCACCAAGATGAGAAAATGATAATCTATTCAAGATTACTTCACAAGGATCTCCCAGATAAAGGAGAAACTAAGTGCTATTGAAGATCCCCTTGATGAGGATGAATTGGTTATGACTGCTCTCAATGGCCTCACTAGACCTTGGGACTCATTCATCCAAACTCTTTGTGCCAGAAAATAAAGTATGATGTTTGGCATAGTATGGGAAGACTGCATACAAGAAGAAGCTAGAGTAGCCAATAGAGAAGCTCTTCATAGAGAAGATGATCAGGATCTAGCTACCCATAATAAGGAAAGAAAACAATCAAACTTCAAGAAGAGTAATCATAATCCTTCAAGGAAGAAATTCCAGAAGAAGAAGAAGAAGGATTACTGAAAGTATCAATGCTATAACTGTCATAAGATAGGACATATTGCTAGAGAATGTCCATCACCAAAGAACAACAACAACAAAAGACATCATGCTCATCTAGATAAAGATGAGAATGAAGGAAGACCTCGAAAGAAAACTAGTTGTGAAGATGTAGAATAATATGTGTTATTCTTTGCACTCTCTAGGTCTGTAACACCTGGAGAAGATACATGGCTTAGTGATAGTGGTGCCTCTGAGCACATGATAGGAAAGAAGACAACTCTATCAAATCTTGAAGAGAAGAATTCTCCCCAGAAGGTATCATTGGGAGATGACTATCAATATCCCATCTAAGGTATTGGTGAATCAATCTACAAACTTGACTCTGGGGTCTCCATGAAGATGAAGGAAGTACTATATGTACCAAGTTTGAAAAGAACCTACTCTCCATCTCAGCTCTAGACAAGAAAGGATATAGAGTTTGTTTCATAGATGGACAAGTACTAATGTGGTCCAAAGGCAAGACACTTGAAGATGCGGTAGTCAGTGGAGAAGAAGGAGGACTGTACAAGCTCAAAGGACATCTAGAGACAACCCTTGTCCATGAGACTACCAACTCAAGTGAATTGTGGCAGAGGAGACTTTCTCACATCAACTACAAAGCATTTCCCTATGTGAGCAAGGTGGTAATAGGGTTACCATATTTGAAGATCGAACACAAGGGAACCTGCAAGGGATGTGCATAGGGAAATAACATCAAGAATAGATTTTCTAAAAGTGATACAAAGAATAAATGTACATTGGAACTAATCCATTATGATGTATGCAGTCCTATGCCCTCCATATCCTTAAGTGGAGATGAATACTATGTCACATTTATTTATGATTATTCAAGAAAGACTTGGATACACTTTTTCAAGAATAAAAGTGAAGTGTTCGGGAAATTCAAGGAGTTCAAAGCCTTGATAGAGAACTAGTCAGAAATGAGAATCAAGACACTGAGATTAGATAATGGTGGAGAATACACTTCAAAGGAATTTGAAGCATTCTATAAGGAGGCAGGAATGAAGAGGGAACTAACCACTCCCTATAATCCTCAACAAAATGGTGTTGTGGAAATAAAGAATAGAACTATCATGGAAGCAGTGAAGACCATGATTCATGACCAAGACCTCCCTATGCACCTATGGGATGAAGCTGGAAGAATAGTCGTATATGTGCAAAATAGATTAGTTCACAGTGCTCTTGAATTCAATACTCCCGAAGAAGTTTATACCGAAAAGAAACCTAAAGTAAGCCATCTCAAGATATTTGGCTGTCCAGTGTATGTACATATTCCAAAAGAGAAGAAAACCAAATTGGACCCTTCTGGTAAGAAGGGAATATTTGTAGGATACAATGAAGTCTCCAAATCCTTTAGGATTTCACCATATTGAGATTAGTAGGGATGTAGCCTTCGATGAAGAGGCAGCTCTTAAGAAATTCAGAAGGTGTCAGCTTGAAGAAGTACATGAAGAAGATGTACCTCCCAGAAGGACAGAAGTTGAACCAACTCTTGAAATAATACCATAAGAAGACCATGACATGATAGAGCCTCAGGAGACCCCTACTATGGATATCTCTCGAAAGAGAAAACCTGCTTGGGTAAGAGAAATCATACAAGAAGCAGAAAGATATGGAGCACCAGAAGGCTCCACAAGAACCAACAAAAGATCAAAGCCATATTCCAGTTATGTAGCTTTGATGTGTGATCTTGTAGACCAAGAACTCAAAATCTATGAAGAAGCTGCATAGAAGAAAGAATCGGTTGAAGAATGACAGAAGAATACCAATCGATCATGAAGAATGATGTTTGGGATATAGTTTCCAAACTAGAAAACAAAAGTGTGGTTTCTTCGAAATGGATCTACAAGATAAAATATGCTGTAGATGGAAGTATTGAAAAGTAAAAAACAATATTTGTAGCTAGAGTATTCTCTCAGAAAGAGGGGATTGATTATGAAGAGACATTTGCTCCAGTAGCAAGGTACACTTCCATTAGATCTACCATGGCACTTTCTTTCATGATGAAATGGGACCTACACCAAATGGATGTAAAGACAACCTTCCTTAATGGTGTGATTGAGGAAGAGGTTTACATCGAACAACCACAATGTTTTGAAGTCGAAGACAGAGCGATTCATGTATGCAAGTTGAAAAAAGGCTCTGCATGGACTAAAGCAAGCTCCTAGAGCTTGGTATGACAGAATAGATAGCTTCTTGACAAGCATGGGATTTACCAAGAGTAACGCTGATCCTAATCTTTATATGAAGATATTGGATGATGAACCAGTCATACTATTACTGTATGTGGATGATCTATTTCTAACTGGAAATGAGAAACATATCAAGGATTGCAAGAAGAAGCTAGCTAAATAATTCGAGATGAAAGATCTTGGATTGATGCATTATTTCCTAGGGTTGGAAATGTGGCAGAGCCCAGAAGGAATATTTCTAAATTAGGGAAAGTATGCAGTAGAAATCTTGAAAAGATTTGATATGTTGGATTGTAAAGTCATGGCCACACCCATGGACACCAAATTAAAGCTGTTGTCTGATGAGACATCCGAGCTAGTGGACATGGCTCACTATAGACAGATTATTGGGTCATTAATGTATCTGACGAACATAAGGCCAGATATATGCTTTGCTGTGAACACCTTGAGACAGTATCTATTTAAACCTAGACGGGTTCACTTGATAGCCACAAAGCATGTGATGAGGTACCTAAAAGGTACGATTGATTTGGAACTGTACTATGGGAGAGATCATGACTACAATTTGTATGGGTATATGGATTCAGATTGGGTAGGAAGTGCCACAGATAGAAAGAGCACCTCAGGTGGATGTTATTGTCTGGGATCCGCTATGATCTCATGGTTTAGTAAGAAACAGTCCAGTGTTGTTCTCAGCATGGCTGAAGCAGAGTATATTGTAGCTTGCTCCGCTTGTTGTGAAGCAATATGGCTTCGGAAGCTGATGTCAGGAATATTTGACATGGAGGTGGACACCACAATAATTTTCTGTGACAACCAGAGTTATATAAATATGACAGAAAATCCGATGTTCCATGACAAATCGAAGCATATAGAAATCTGACATTTCTATATAAGGGATATGGTACAAAAGGGAGCCATCAAGCTCCAGTATGTGGGTACCGATGAGCAAGTTACTGATATACTGATCAAGCCTTTATCTCAAATGAAGTTCAAGTATTTCTACAATAAGCTTGGTGTAGTTCGGAAGGACTTTCCTCACAAAGAGGAAAAAAAATGGAACTACAAATGATGGACCCTCTTCGAAAAAGGAAGATCGGGTCGGAGACATGAACCCTTCTTGGACAAAGGGGGAGTAGGTTAATGATATAAAACATCCTAGGAAAGGGGGAGTGATGATGAGACTGATATCGGTGATGGATAATAGTGATGATGGTCTGAAATTTGTTTGTGGACGATAGTATCCTCTCTTAAGGATGGCAGTTATAACACTATGTTCATGAGAGTGGTCCTTACTAGCTAAGGATGGCCCTGCAGATGCTACTCTTGCATGGAGAGTACTCACATTCACTTGCAGACTATACTCTTATATGGAGAGTATGCCTACATTCATATGTAGATGCCATAGAATAACACTCGCTTGGGAGTGGTCCTAACCTGTGTGGTATGGATTCTCTATGATGAGTCCTCACAGACGATGTAGTATAACACTCACTTGGGAGTGGTCCTAACCTATGTGGTATGGATGTTATACGATGGGCCGACATACTGTATGTGGTCGAGATATGCTCTGCAGACAATACTCTTTCATAGAAGAGTATACCTACACGTGAGTGTAGATACCATAGTATAACACTCACTTGTGAGTGGTCCTAACCTGTGTGGTATGGATGGGTTACGATGAGTCCTCACGGACGATAGGGCTAGCACTGGGTGCAGTCGAGATCTACATTTAGTTGTAGATGATTCAATTGATGGATTTCATGGATCATGCTGATGGAGGATTGCATCATCCTTGGACTTATGTCCTAAAGTGGTCGGGATTGATCATCCCGCAAATAGATCACGTGTACTGCAGGTAGCGTGGCGGCGAAGGATCAAGTAGATCAAAGTACAGCAGCAAAGGGTCAAGTAGATTGAAGTTCGGTTGCAAAGGATCAAGAAGGATCGAAGTGCTATTGCAAAGGATTGAAAGGACTGAGGTGATGCTGCAAAGGATCGAAAGGACCAAAGTGCTGCTGCAAAAGGATTGAAAGGATCGAAGTGTTGCTACAAAGGATTGAGAAGATCAAAGTGCTGCTGCAAAGGATCGAGAAGATCGAAGTGCTGCTGCAAAGGATAGAGAAGATTGAAGTGCTGATACAAAGGATCGAGAAGATCAAAGTGCTGCTACAAAGGATCAAGAAGATAAAAGTGTTGCTGCAAAGGATCGAGAAGATCGAAGTGCTGCTGCAAAGGATCGAGAAGATCAAAGTGTTGCTACAAAGGATCGAGAAGATCAAAGTGCTGCTGCAAAGGATCAAGAAGATCGAAGTGCTGCTGCAAAGGATCAAAGTACTACAAAGGATTAGAAGATCGAAGTTCCACTGAAAAGGATCTGAAGATTGAAGTACTACTGCAAAGGATATAGAAGATCGAAGTGCTGCTACGAAGGATCGAAAGATCGATGCACTGCTGCAAAGAAAGGATCAGGTGATCATGTGATGCAGAAGAGTAAGTATTCCAAGTTACTAATTGGGAAAAACTTCCTGGGACATATAGATGTATCTCCTCAATGTATAGTTGTAATTGTCTCTCTGTTCTCCTATAGCCTGTGATGATGTTGTCAATAGAGTAACCTCCTGGTTAAGGGGGAGTGTTGAAATATTGTAACTTCAAAGCATATTCTAAATGTATTTTACTGATGTAACCCAAGGGAGATGTTATTATTCCTCCGACGGGGTGTTACTACTGTATTTGGTCATCATAGAGTCATGAGGTAAAGCCTCCACTTGTTTTGGGTCTATAGTACCCTAATAAATAATATAATACACCATTTTTGAGTATTCCTAGGTGAAGTCGACCAAGACAATTTAATGGGGCTGACTTGTCTAGTGCAAAAGTCAATTGACACATCTGTATAAATAGAGGAGTTGTGGTTCTTCTTTGAACACACACACTCACTCACTTGTGTAGCACATAGGAGAGAGAGAGAGAGACATAACAAAAGGAGGAGAACAACTATTTTTGGGGTTGTCTTTTATACATCTTATACAGAGGAAGTTTTTGCTGGGTTTTCTTCCCCTTGAGGGTTTTCCAGGATAAATGTTGTGTCTATCTTGTGATTGTGTTTCTATTAGTGATTCTTGATATGCTACTATGATTTTTGAATTGAATACTATTGAATCTAGTATAGCATAAGAAAACTTAACAAAAATGCAGCGGACCCAGAGAACAATGCTGACATCAAAGAGGAAGAGCTATAGTTACAGTACAGAGAAATCCAAAGGCTTCTTATAGAGAAGAGGTGATTTGCTTCAATACATATAGAATTGCATAGAGGAGTTGTTGCTACTCAGGATGAATTTTACAGTCTTAATCAGATTGTGGGCAATGTTCAACATTAACTGTCTGATCGATAAATAAGGGAAGGCTGAGAAAATGACAGGTAGTTTGGGCGTAAGATAGATGGAGAGTTACTATCCAGAAAATAAAAAGTAAATCAATGGCCCAGGTAAAAGCACATATCATCCAACGACGCGCATGGATTTCGCACCATTAACATGCGAGGAGAAGTAACATTTCCAGATTTGCAAAATTTACTTGCTCGGGGTTAAATGCAAGACACATGTTCGCACAACATGGTTTGACAAAATTGATCAACGCTCCATATTAATTTCATAGATTGAAACTATTGTTGGTTTAATTTTTTAAAACTGAGCAAAATTTTCTTGCGTGGTGATGATGCAAAGAGAGCCGGTAGGTTTTTCTTAGCTGGATCTTTTGATTCCATTATACGGTGTTTCTGCAATGCACTGTGTCAAGAATACAAGGAATGTTTCAAACTCAGCTCATACTCATAGATAAAAGTGTTGATTTATGTGTTAAATAATGCAAATGATTCCAGACATTATTCAAGGATAAACTCTTTGATGATATCAAAGTTATCTCTGCTTGGTGGCAATGATTTCTTTTTTTGTTCAATAGTAGCCGAGGCAAAACACTCAAATACTGGAAGTTGGCTCACAATTATACTGCTTGGAAGGCAACATTTGAAATCTCATGTTGATTTAGTAAATGATATTTGATCAACCGTAGCTATGGTGGTAGAGGCAAAGGAGAATGGAGTTCATTGTTCTGAAATTGTTGACAGAAAAACATCAGTGGCCATGAAAATATACTTAGGCATTATTCCCGAAGCATTTTGGTTTTTGTCAAAAAATGATCCATAGTGTAGATGAATACCATGCAATATCCAACTGCTCAGAGGATAAAAGGTTCCCAATTATCTATTGCAAACCGAATTATAGTTAACAATTCAAAATTGAACCAGCTGGGCAAAGTTTTTATGAAAATGACTATTTTGGTCATTAACTTCAGAGATCTGTTTTCTCTAAATGAAGAATAAAGTTTAGAAACTAAGAGAGGATTTTATTTAGAACAGACCAATCTTCAAAAAACTCCTTCAGGTTTTACACAGGTATCACATTTTTGGAGAATTGAAGTCATAACCGCAGGGTAATTTTCCAGAAATTTAAAGTTACTGTCTGAGTCATCAACTTCAAAAACAGATTCCGAGGAGATGGAGGGGAATCTAGAAAACTGAAGACATGGGTTTTGTTGGGGACAAATGGAATTTAAAAAACCTCTCTAATATTTAACATAGGTGTCACCATTTGAGATACGCAGGTGGGGCTTTGAATCCTATTTTTCAACAGTCTGCTTCCTGAAATGAAGGAAATACGGTTGTAACTCTTTCTATTTTGAGAATTTAGTTAGATTTCGAATTTAATATTGATAGATGTAGTTGTTAGATATATATTCATATGTATTTGAAAGATCTAGGTTGTATTTTCAAGATCATGGAGGCTCTTTGCATGTAATAGCTCCAATTTTAGAGAATGAATAAAATTGCAGAGGAGGAATGTTGAACTTTTCCATAGCAGAGATTCTTGTGCCATTACTTTTTTCAGTAAGTGATCTTCTTAAGTGGTTGTTTTTCCAATTCCTCATTCCATTTTGTCTTTGCTTTCATGTTTGAACATCAATTTATGGGCTATAATTCATCTTGCATTCTCTAGGTTCATTGTTCAAGCATTTTCAAACCCATTTTATGCTAAAGTTTTACATAATTCACCCTAGATAGGTGCTTTGTTTGATGGATTGTCTTCCTTGTCTTCTAATCAACTTGAAAATGCCTCAATATTGAGGAAATGGTGTCTACCTTTCCTCTATCCATGAACCTTTCAAACCCCTACCTCTTGTAACCTAACTTAGATCAGATTGTTGACTCCATTGCCCAATGGTCTCCTCCATGATTGTCCTACGAAATCTTTTAAAAAAACTTGTCCTATCAAAAACTGAACTTTTGAGTGTTTTGATTGAACATATTGAGTGAGAATACTTTGTAAATATTGAGAGATCCCTCTCTAATTGTATTAGTTCAGAATACAATCTAAAGTGGTTACGGGTTACCTCGAGATATACCTTTCACAACCTGGGTACATCTTGAGTGATAACACTCCCAATACTACCCACACTCCCAACATGGTTAGATAACACAAGTCACATGGTCCAAATCTCAAGATTAGATTCAACAAGGAGAGGGAATATGGATTTATTCAAACAAGGAGGCTAACTCTAACCCAAGGAGATCAAATCACATTACAGAGAGGTAAGTTTTAATATTAATCATGGAGACTTAACTTGAATTAGTTTAGTGGTGTCTTAGTTAGGATATTCCCTTTCCTGAATTAACACCATGGGTAGGAGTTACCAAAAACCAAGGATTGGATCCATAAAGAGCACATGGAGGCATGCTAATGCACAAGGGGGGTGACAAAACATCAAGGAGGGAAAATAGGTGAGAGAAGGCATCCAATAGCATCATAAATATAATGGAAGCACAAAAATAGGATCATCAATGCATAGAGTAAGAGTGGAGGCTAGAAAGTATCTTACAACACCTAAAAACTAGGAAAAGGGTTCATAAATGACCAAAAACACATAAATGTGAGGGAATATCTTCCCAAGGAAGGTTCCCTAGGAAATAGGGGCCCACTAAGGTGTGCACAAGGTGAAATATTTACTCCATAGTCCATGAATATCAAGAATAGGGCTTGTTGTACAAGGTTTGGGTGGCCAATCTCACAAAGGTGCAAATATGAACTAGAATGGACAAACTTAAGCCAATAACAAGTTATAAGGTGCTAGGGATGTCCCCACTCCCCCTGGATTTGTGGAATACATGGTTCCCCATACTCTTTTAGTTTCATTTGTTGAGATAGTTGTTTATTTAATCAATATTAAAAAAATTCAAAGATAGCAATGGTGCCATTAATAACATTAATATTAATAATAACGCCAAAGTCCAAAGTCACATTAATAAACAATGATTATAAGTCCTTAATCACATTAATTATGCAAAGGAACATAAGTATGCAATCATATAAAATATCATAAGTCCATAATGCAAAAGAATATAAGTCACATGAAAGATCACAAGTCTGGGGCTTAACAACTGGGGTATTACACCCCCTCCCATTAAACACTGCATCGTCCTCGATGCATATTACATACATGTCAAAAAATTTCAAAATATATGAGGGTGTTCTTCCATCATGGCATCCTCCAACTCCCAAGTCACATCCTTAGGACTATAATGGGTCCATTGGACCTTTACCTACCCGATTTCTCGATTATGAAGCAACTTGAACTTGCTGCCCAAAATGGCAACAACTTGTATCGAAAAATCCCCTTTTGGTTCCACCTGGATCATAATCCATTCAATCACATGATTAGTACCATGTTCATACATGTATATATCAATAAAGAAAATAAAAGCACTCTAATTACTTGTATCTCATTCTAATCAATTATATGGTTAGCATCAGTTATATACTTTTTCAATAAAGACACATGAAACACATTAGGTAATATAATGCAAGCACACAGAGCCATCTCATAAGCAACATGTCCTATTTTAGCTAAGACCTCAAAATCTCCACAATATCTAGCATCTATCTTGGAGCAATTTCCCAAGTTTAAGGAATTCTTCTTGGGTCTAACTTTCAAAAACACATGATCTCCAACTTGAAATTGTTTGGCGGCCTTGTTCTGATCTGCATAGATTTTCTATCTGTCTTGATATTCCTTTAGATTATAATTTATCTTAACCATATGATCCTCCATATCCTTTAATAATTATGGTCCAATACTGCCTCTATATGTTGGGTTATCCAAACCGATGGGAGTATTGCACTTCCTTCCATACAGGGACTCGAAGGACTCAAATTTAAAGAGGAATGATGTCCATTATTATAAGCAAATTGCACCAAGTGTAAATAATATTCCCACTTAGATGGCTGATCCATCACATACATCCTTAAAATATCTTCAATCACTTGGTTAACTCTTTCATTTTGTCCATATGTTTGAGGGTGGAATGTTGTACTCATGTTTAGACTTGTGCCAAACGCCTTGAACAATCCTTTCCAAAAGTTAGAAGTGAATTTTGAATCTTTGTCTGATACTATAGCCTTCAGAATACCATGCAATCTGGATAAATATCTACAATGTTAGTTGCTTTGTGAGTTGTCTTTTAATGCAATAAAGTGTGTTTCCTTACTTAACTTATCTACCACAACCATGATAGCATAATTTTGCAATCTCATCTTAGGTAACTTGTTGATGAAATCGATCATCACTACATCCCATTTCCATTATGGTATTGGGAAGGCCTGCAACAATCCCTCTGGATGTTGATGCTCAACTTTAACTTTTTTACATTCGAAGCACCTGGCTATATATTCTGCAACATCATTCTTCATCCTTCTTTCACCTATTGATAACGTTCATCTATAACAATGGCTTCAATGATATTATCCTTTAAATATGATGTGCTAGTGCTGATAGTTGCTACATATATCACATGTATCTTCCTACTAAGCGCATCACCTACTTTATTTTCCTTACCTTTGATATGTTTGATGTCATAGTCATATTCACATAATAATTCCATCCACCTCCTTTGTCCTGCATTCAAATTAGGATGCTCAAACAAGTATTTTAACCCATCATGATGAATTCTGAACTGAAATTTTTTACCTATTAGATAATGTCTCAACATATTCAAAGCGTGGATGTGTTATGCAACCAAGTCCCAGAAATAGCATAAAAAGAGTAGAATTAGACAATAAGAGAGTAATCCACGCCTTAAAAATGAATAATAGAGATAAATATCAATCCTTTTTAGGGAGGAACCTCCTTACATAATGTATTAAGTACACAAGACAAGACAAGATACAATGATGGCTAAAATGAGTATATCCTTCCTATACATAGGAGACAAAGGTGTACAATAACACCTAATAGACCCACTAATAGACCCAAGCCGACATAAATGATATGTAATGCACCATGATATAGGGGGTAATGCACCACACTATATGGGGTAATGTTCCATCATTAAGGGCTTAACATGCCCCTCCCCTTCAAAAAGTGGTGTCCTCAATGTTGAAGTAGTTCTGGATGTTGTTGTATAAATGACTCATCTTCCCATGTTGAATCTTCTGTGGGTAAGTTCTTCCATTTGATGAGATACTTTGGAATTGATCGATTTCAAAGCTGTCTAGTTCTTATTTTAGTGATTCTTTAGGCTCCAAGATGATTTTTCCTTCCCCATAAAGTTCTAGTAATATCGTTTGAACTGGTAGCTTGTCATCGATTACCTTCCTTAAACAGGAAACATGGAAAAATGGATGGTCTCGTGAAGATGCAGATAGTTCTAATTTGTAGGCCATGCTACCAATGTTTTGTAACACCTTGTAGGGACCATATTATTTAGGTGATAATTTATAATCCTTCTTGGTGTTCTTCAGGGACATCTGTTTGTATGGTTGTAGTCTTAAAAACACCCAATTACCCACATTAAAGATTTGCTCACTGCGGTGTTGATATGCTTGTTGTTTCATTCGATTTTGTACTAGATTCATGTTGTTCTTTAAGAGTTGAAGAACTTATTGTTAATGCTTCATCTGGCCTTCCACTGCTTGAACCTTAGAGGAGTCTCTTAGTGAAGATGTGATGGATGGTGGATGATAGCCATAAAGTGTCATAAATTGGGTCATTTTTGACGATGTATGGAAGGAAGTGTTATACCACCATTCTATCAAGGGTAACCACTTGACCCATTGTGTTTTTTTATCAGCTGCAAAACATCGAAGATACCCTTCCAAACATTTGTTTACGATCTCCGTTTTCCATCAGATTGAGGATGATCAAATGAGCTATGAGCCAGTTGAGTACCCAAGCAAGAAAATAATCCTGTCCAAAAATTTCCAGTGAAAATGAGATCCCTGTCACTTACTATAATATTTGGAATACCAAGTAGTTTTTGGACTGTATCCATAAAATAGTTGGAGACTATGCTTGCTTTGAAGAGGTGAGATAATGAACATAAGTGTGCATATTTAGTAAGTCTATCAACAAACACCATGATGACACTCTTTCCTTCACAATTTGGTAAACATGTGATAAAATCCATCGAGACCTCCATCCCCTTTGGCTCAGAATGGAAAGTGGTTGTAGGAGACCAGGGGTCTTAATTCTTTCCACTTTATTTTGTTTGGAAACCAAACATTCTGTCATAAATTTTTTAACATCAGTTTTAATACCATCCCCCAAAAAATATTTCCTTACCCCGTGGTAGGTTTTTAAAAAACTCGAGTTCCCTCCTATCGATGAGGAGTGGAATTCAAAAAGTACCTTTTGCTTGAGATGGGAACTCTTACCAAGATATAAGCGATCCTTTTACATAAGCAAGTCATATTTCCACCTAAATGTATTAGAGGCACTAGAATATTGCTGCAGCTTTTGAATAAATGTCCATATTTATTCATTATTTTTCCATTCATCCCTTGCTTCGGCTATCCAATTTGTTTGGATGATTGAGATACCATAGAGTAATGCTTCAACATCCTCATCTTTCCTGGAGAGTGCATCTATGACAACATTTTGCTTCCCTTTTTTTTAGATGATTTCAAAGTCATATCCCAACATCTTTTTCACCCATTTTTGTTGCTCTTTGGAAGATATCCTTTGTTCCAAGAAGTATTTAAAGTTATCATGATCAATTTTAACTTTTAACTGTCTCCCTATAAGGTAGGGGCGCCATTGCTTCAAGGCATGTACTATTTCCAACATTTTCTTCTCATAAATGGGATTTTTTAAGTTCTTTCCCTTGATTGGATGACTTGTGAAGGAAAGAGGGTGTCCTTCTTGCATTAATACAACTCCAATTCCATTTCCTGAAGCATCACATTCCAACATAAAGGTTTTTGTGAAGTCTGGTGTCGCCAAAACAAGAGCTTTACACATGGCCTCTTTGAGTTGTTGAAAAGCTTGAGTTCCATCTAGAGTCCAAGAAAATGCATATTTCTTCAGTAACTCTATTAGAAGAGTTTCTATTCTTACATAGTTCCGAACAAACTTGTGGTAGTACCCTGTTAGACCTAAGAATCCTCGAAGATTCTTCAAGGTTTTGGGAACTGACCAGCCTATCATGGATTTAATTTTGTTAGGGTCTACCTTGACACCTTCATGAGATACAATATGACCCAAATACTCTACCTCCCTTATCCAAGAGAAACATTTTGAGGGTTTTGCATACAGTTCTTTCTCCTTTACTAGTTATAGTACCCTGTCAAGATGTTGAACATGTCCTTCCCAAGACTTGTTATAGATTACTATATCATCAAAGAACACTAGCACAAATTTTCTAAGGAAAGGATTAAAAATAGAATTCATCAAAGCTTAAAATGTGGAAGGCGCATTTGTGAGATCAAATGGCATGGCCAAAAATTCATAGTGACCTTCATGAGTTTTGAATGTTGTTTTGGGGATTTCTTCATCCTTCATTAGAATCTGATGATACCCAAAATGAAGATCCAAATTTGTGAAGACAAATGCTCCATGTAATTCATCTAAAAATTCATCGATGAAAGGAATGGGAAACATATCTTTAATGGTGATCTCGTTGAGCTCTCTATAATCAAGTCACATACGCCATGATTATGCCAACCTCTAACATTTCAGCAACCATACACTCAATTTCACTCTTCTAGCTATAGGGATATTGGTAAGGTCTGATGTTAGGAGGAACACTGTATGGAATTAAATGGATAGAATGATCAAAGTCCGAATAGGTGGAAGACCTTTGGGAATATATTCAAATACCTTGGAATGCTTATTAATGACCCCTTAGAGATATGGGGAGTTAGGGAAATTTGATGTTTGAACATCTAATGAGCATAATTGTGAAACTACACCTTGATGTCCATTTTTTAACAACTTTTTTCATACCATTTGAGCTTATCACATTGGTTGGTTTACCTATGATACAATTTAACTCATATTCTATTCCTTCCAATGAAAATTTCATGAATTTTTTTTGAAAATTAAAATCCACTGTTCTCAATGATTGTAACCATTGGACACCTAAGAAAACATCATCACCACCCATTGGGATAACAATAATTGGACTATTCAATACATATTCCCCCATAGACAAATTGATATTATGGAATTTTCCTTGAGTAATCTATAGTTCCTCCATATGCAATCATTACTTGAAACTCTGGTGCTGGATATACAAAGCAATTAATAACTTTGGCTAATTTACAATGAATGAAATTATGAGTACTACCGAAATCAATCAACACTATTACCTTCTTCTTTTTGATGTATCCCTTGATTTTGAGAGTTTGAGGAGTGCTGATTCCAGCGAATGCATGACAAGATACGGTGGGAGTAATTTCTTTTGAACTATCCTCTTCAATTTCTTCTAAAGTAGCCTCTTCTTGAGGTGGTTCCTCTTCTCTTTGTTCTTCCTCTTCACAATCTATGTAGAATAATTTCTTCTCATTGCACTTACGTCCCTTACTATACTTTTAAAGCATAATCCTTTTGCTCTTATTTCATCTAGTTGTTGGGGTGTCAACCTTTGTGGTGGTTTAGAAGAGGGAACATTATTTTCTTTATATGTGTTGGAGAAGGCCTTTTTAGTAGTCATTGCCATATTTTTACTTTCAACCTTCCTTGCCATCATGAAACCCTTATCTAGGTATGATGGTTCAAAGAGACACACCTCATGTTGAATGTTATCTTTCAAGGTTCCAATAAAGAGATCTAACAAATTATATTCTAAAATATTCTTCACTCTGAGACTTAGCCACTGAAATTGCTTCACGTGCTCTGTAACTCGACCTTTTTGCTTGAGATTTTCCAACTGGATAAATAAGGTGTTTCTATTTATATCCCCATAATGTTCAACCAATTCTTCTGTGAATATAGACCAAGAGATAATAGAGTCCTTTTTACGGTCACAAAGCCATTGGTACCATACAAATTGATCAAGTTCTAAATACAAGGATGCAATAGTTACCTTTTGCAAAGTGGGAACCTGGTGCAGATGAAAGAATCACTCCATCTAAAAAATCCATGCGATTGGATCCTTGCCATCAAACTTTCTTATGTCAATATTGGGGATGAAGTAGTTCCTTGGACCTGAATTAAACCCATGATGTTGTAGTGAATCATCAACTTTTGAGGACTCCAACTTCGTGATCTCCAATTGTTTTTCAATTTTCTCGAGACGTTACTGAAATAAGTCCTCTTTTCCCTCATCCTCTACATGAGGAATAAAGCTATGTTTTATATACTTCATTAATTCCTTCAAGTCTTGAAGATATTATTTTCTAGCCATCCCTTTGAGATCCTCTTTACTAGCCATCCTTTTGAGATCCTCTTTACTAGCCATATTATTTTCCAATTTAACTATCATCAATTTTCACATTTCCTTTAATCATGTCTTCCAACTTGGACACTCTAAAAGATATGTCTTCCATTTCATCATATGTCAGAGATGAATCACCTAGGGGTTTGAGTGGAGTATGATTCTTTCCACTTCCTTTTGTTGTAATTTTGAACAATAAATATATATCACACCCTGGGGTTTACCACAAATAAATCCTTCTCCTCAAATCTATTCAAATGCAAAATGACATACCTTTTTCAAACCCTTATTAGAAGACTCTTTTTGGGTTGACTTGTAACTGAGGTAAAATTTGAATTTCAACTCCTATGGGTCTGAAACTTTGGTTCGTGGTACCCTGATATGTCCTCTTTCCAATGCCGCAGGTCTGACCAAATTGGCGGTGCCAACAAAAAGTTATTGCAAATCTCCCAAATATTCTTATTTTTTGCCTATATAGAAGAGTGAACTTTTACTATATGCCACGTGTACAATATTTTGTTTATGTAGCTAAAAATTATACCACAGACTCCCTGGTCCTTATTCTTTCAGATGCAACTTTTCTCTCTGAATTTGGATCTCAGATTCCTCAGATATGACCTTTTTCCCTAGAACACTTGTTTTAGATTAGTAAAAAACCCTAGATTCCTTCGTAATTATCTCCGAAACTGTAAGGGATCATGATTTGAATTTTGGAATAGAGAGATTTAGTCCTTTTTTAGAAGTGGGTTTTTAAATTCGAGAGTCTGAATCCTTGTAGAAAAAATTCAAATATGACATTGTTTTGTAGAAGCCAGTCCTGGGGAAAGAGCTCTAATACCAAATGTTTTGCAACCAAGTCCTATAAATAGCATAAAAAGAGTAGAAATAGACAATAAGATAGTAATCCATGCCTTAAGAATGATGAATAGAGATAAATATCAATCCTCTTATAGGGAGGAACCTCCTTACACAATGTACTAAGTACACAAGACAAGATAAGATACAATGATGACTAAAATGAGATCATCTCCTTCCTATATATAGGAGACAAAGGTGTACAATAACAACTAATAGGCCCACTAATAGACCCAAGCCAACATAAATAATATGTAATGTAGCACAATATAAGGGGTAATGCACCACACTATATGGGGTAATGTGCCATCATTAAGGGCTTACCATGATGATAGATGCAAGCTCTAAGTCATGGGTGGCATAGTTCTGCTCACGTTCCTTCAAATTTCTAGATTTATAACTGATCACATGTCCATACTGCATCAATACCCCACCAATTCCTTGCTTACATGCGTCACCACACACAATAAAGTTTACTTTAGGATCTACAATCTTTAGAACATGCGCACTAGTAAGCATTTCCTTAAGTCTTTGAAAATTATCTTCACACTTAGGAAACACTTAGGAGTCCAATTGAACTCTACGCCCTTCTTCTGTAAAGAGTGATAGGATGATCTAAATTTGATAATTCTTCGATGAACCTTCGGTAGTACCTACCTAATCGCATGAAATATCTTACTTCTGATACATTTTTAGGTATTGGCAATTCCATAATGGCTCTTATCTTTTTAGGATCTACTGAAACACCTTCTTTTGATATGATATGCCCTACGTATTAGATTCTTCCTTAATAGAAATAACAGTTGCTTAATTTGGCACATAATTGATATTCTATAAGCACTTACATTACTAACCTTAGATGTTCTTCATGTTATTCTTCTGTCTTGGAATAGACAAGGATGTCATCCAAGAGTACAATTACAAACTTATCTAAGTATTTTCTAAAGACTCCATTCATTAAACACATGAACACTGTTGGTTTATTTGTTAATCCAAATGGTACCATTGTGAACTCATAATGTACATACCTTGTTCCAAATGTTGTCTTACTGATATCTTCATTCTTAATTCTAATTTGGTGGTATCTCGACCTCAAATCTATCTTTGAAAACACCTTGGCTACTCTCAAATGATCAAACAAGTCATCAATTCTTGGTAAGGGGTACTTTTTTTTAATCGTTGCCTTGTTTAACTACCTATAATTTATGCTGAGTCTTAGAGTTCCATCCTTCTTCTTCACAAATGACACAAGGCCTCCCCAAGGTGAAACACTAGGTTTTATGCAACCTTTCTTTAGTAGCTCCTCTAACTACATTTGTAATTCTAACTCTAGAGTACTCATTCTATAAGATGCTTTATATGAAGGTATTATTAATGGCACCAAGTCGATAGAAAAATCAATGTCCCTTTTAGGAGTCATTCCTGGCGGTTCTTGAAATATATCTGCAAACTCTTTTAGTATGGGATAATCCTACAGTTTTGGTTCTTTTCTTTCTCTTGACTCTTCCACATGAATTGCATATAGCTGGCACCCCTTTCTGAGACATTTCTTCAATTATAGAGTTGAGACTTGCCTCAAGGATATGGGTCTAGGTATACCTTCGTCTATCACTCGGTTTCCTTCTTCATCCAAACAAGTATAAGTTTTATTATGACAATCCAGTATGGCATGGTGTGCATTCAACCAATCCATGCCAATCAATACATTATATGACCCCAAGGATATGATGTTTAAGTCTGCAAATGTTTTCACTTCATTCATTTCTAAAGGACACATATTAATAAAATCTATGATTTTCCTCTCGGCTCCTATAGCTAACTGTACTAGACTTGTTGTTTCAAGTTTGCTTTTCTTCAGATGACATTTATCAACTATATTAGGCCCAATGTAACTATTTCTAGTTCTAGAACCAATCAAAACATCTAGGGTTTTATTAGCAATATTACCTTCTACCTCAATCATTCAGGATTGGTGATCATCTTGCCTCCCATCCAGGGCTACATAGACCCTTTGAACACTTCCACCTACATCTCCAACAATATAAGCTTCTTGAATGTTGTGAAGTTTATTTTTCTTATGTGGGCATTGATTGGAAAAGTGATTTTCCTTGCACATCCAACATTCCATAGGCGGTATTTTCCCTGAAGGCTCTTCCCTTGGCTGTCACCATTGATAAGAATTACCATTTCTGAATTTTGAAGGATGGGAACCTTTCTTTCTATGCTACTGTTTGTTCTTATTCATATTCCTTCCAATTATTTTTATATGGGGCCTTGCTATGATTTAGTTCATATAAGTGTTTTTCCTTCTAGATGGAATCCTTAAGGTTCCTTGGTCTATCATACTGGATTTTATCTCTATAAGATTAAGGAAGGCCACTTAAGAACCTTTGAATATTTACCTTCCCATCTTTGATGAAGTCCGCATACTTCAAAAGTTCCAGAAACTTCTTCTCATAGGCATCCATAGTCATGCTTCCCAACTTAAGCTCGAAGAAATATTCCATATCTTTGTCATGGCAATGCTAATAGAGGTATTATTTCTTAAAGTACTTCTTAAATTTCTTCCAATTTTTTATGTCTTCATTGATGTCTTTTAGCTTAACTAGCCAATCCCACCAGATATATGCCTTTCACTATATATGGTATATGGTTACTCGTGCTTCCAGATTAGGTGTGTACTGGTGCAACTGGAAGAACTTCCTGGGTCCTAACAACCATGCTTCTGCACCTTCTCCTTTCTTTACTTCTACATCAAAAGTCGGGGGCTTGATTCTTCTAAGATCTCCTACTAGTTCATCCCAAGCATACCTCCTCTTCTTGTATCTCACTAGAGATATTTGAGGACTACTCTTTGTACTACTTGATGCATACCCATTATTTCTCTCTGAGTGATAAGGTCTCCTTGAAGATTATATAAACCTCACACAACCTCTTTTATGACTCTTTTTAGTGGATCTTTGGATGGTCTTCACTGATTTTAGATAATTCATAATCTACTCCTGGATATGAATTATCCGTTCGTTATCCTCCCTACATTTCCTCAATAAATCCTCCAAGATTAATAAGTCATTGATCCTCTTATGTCTAATTGACCCTCTTCCCTCAACAAACTTCTCTTCAAGACTGTATGATCTCCATCCTTCCTCAAAATCCATCTCCAATACCAGCCTTTATATTGTTGAACTTGTACTTGTTGAATCTTTAGTCTTCGCAGGTTTGATTAAAATATCAGTTTAGTGGTCACACTGCATGCATAATCATTCACTATGAAATGCAATGTGTTCATTATCAACATTATGTTAGTAAACCACACATTAGTATAATTTCATTATCATTAAAACTACTTTTCTCCTGGTTTATAAAGTAACTAGTTACAATCTTCCTAATTGGAAAAGGGGGATAAAAATCCTTCCAAGATTTCTCCTAACTGGATGAAAATCAAGTCCATGTCCATCCCAAGCTAACAATTTAATTAACTAACTCACATGTGAAACTATATTTAGGTGCATGCATCCAAATTATCTAATGCAAATGCATGTTTATAGGGTGACTTGTAACTTCACAAAGGCCCAACAACCGCAGTGTTGAAACCTTCAGCTCTGATACCACTTAGTGTCCCCAACACTTATGCTAAGGGAAAAGGCCCTAAAATTTGGTTTAAGCACAATGTAATTAGATGAAAGAAATGTTAGGACAACTAACCATTCAATGATTAATTAAAGGTCTAACTTAAGAAACATGACGAAGGTTGCAACACTTAATTAAATGATTTGTCGCCGTTAGTTAAATAATCTCAAGACCTAATAAACTTTGTCAACATTAACTTTGAGGTTGGAATCATATCCAGTTCCTGAATAATAAATCTATAATCATCATTCTTAGTGTGATTAAAGTCCTACATTAAATTCTTATACTTCGTAAACATGATTGAAAACATAATTTATAAATGTAAAGTATCGTGTCGTTAATTGCTTGCATATTTAATTAGTTTTCAGTATTGTTTAGTGTGTGTTGTCAGTGAGGCTAAACACTAAGTAAAATACACATAAAGACACATCCATGGGATTCATGTTACAACCACACCGAAGCATAGCAACATAAGACACCGACTGCAATTACAACCTTCAAAATAAGCTCCCGATCGTTGTCCCCTGCAACCATCTATTACTAAGAAAAAGCGATTGGATGGATTCCACCCTCCAGCCATCGATCACATTGATGAATACATTATTCAAAACTCATATATGAAACTAAGAACATATTTGTACATTAAAACATATACATTAAAATAATAGGTGCGCTAATTTGGGTACCGTAAACTGCTAAAACAAAACACGCATATCTTGCTCATCCAAAAAACTCTTTTAGTGAATCAAAAGGAGATCCTTTATTGAAACATTGTTATGGAAACCATGGAATAGGTCTCAACACTCAGAAATGAGCATATATTGGTGAACCAGAGCATATGGTTGTTCCCCTCTCAATACCATGGAGCCACATTCATAGTTTCCAAAGAAGAGAAAATGAATAAAAGAGAAGGACAAAGCACAACCAATATAATCAATAATCTATAACACTCATCCATACAGCATAAATATCTTGACATACAAACATAAACAATTGGATAACCAAATCATCCACCATTGAACATACAAAAAATGTTATAATAAACATGAAAACATGAGATAATTACTTATCTCGGATATGAGAATCTGGTTGCAATAGAATAACTTTCCTCCTAGCCGTAGACATAGTCAACCCTTCCTCGCTTGAACATGTCACTACCAAGATGAGACCATGGATCCATGGGTAGAGGCACACTTAGTCCATAAACTCTTGGAACTACCTCTTTCAAGAACCACAATGCTTCCCACTACTACTTTCCTATCTGTCTCCACTACCTATGGGACATGACCTATCTCTCCATTCCCATTTCCTGGGTTCTTGTGTGAGAACCTGGACTAGTAGAGTGATATAATAGAAGAAAATGGAAACAACTAGAATAAATCTAAGTCTAAATATACTCCCAATACTACCCTCATTCCCAACATGGCTATATAGCACAAGTCACATGGTCCAAATCTCAAGATTAACTTCAACAAGGAGAGGGCATATGAATTTATAGTACAAGGAGGCCAGCTCTAACCCAAGGGGATAAACTCAAATTAGAGAGAGGTAAGGTTTAAGCTTCATCATGGAGACTTAACTTGAATTAGTGGAGTGGTGGCTTAGTTAGGAGACTCCCTTTCCTGAATTATCACTATGAGTAGGAGTTACCAAAAACCAAGGGGTGGAACCATGAAGAGCACATGGAGGCACACTAATGCAGAAGGGGGTTTACAAAACATCAAGGAGGGAGAAATAGGTGAGAGAAGACATCCAATAGGGTCATAAATATCATGGAAGCATAAAAATATGATCATCAATGCATAGTGTAAGAGTGTAAGCTATAGAATAAAGGTGGAGTAAGTAACTGAATGGTAAGTCACTCTTATAATGGCGGTGTGACCCATGTTCGATTCTCTCGAAGGAATTTATCACTTGAATGAGAGTGTGGTTTGATGAATGGGCATGTTTAGNAACCCCCCCTTTTCAGGTGCGATAGGGGGGGGGGGGTTTCTTCACCCCAGACGACATTCCTGAAACTACATTCTCTTGGGGTCTTGGTTCTGAGAAAAACAACATTGCCGAGGCCTTAGCCCTTTGGCAAGGACTGGTGATCACCAAGAATAAGGGAATTACAAGGCTCACTGTGCTGGGAGATTTGAGGATTGTGATCCAAGCAATGGTAGAAGGAAATCTCCCTAAAAATTTACATCTTAGGCATCTTTTATCTAAGATTCGCTGCTTAGCTCGTTCTTTCCATAAAACCAAATTTTTTCATGTGCTAAGAGTGCAAAATAAGGAGGCAAACCTAGCAACAAATATTGGGTCCATGCTAAGCCTTGGCTCCCTCCAAATTAACAAGAACCTCGATTTTTTCCCTCTTCCATAGGACTACTAGGGCTTGTTCATGGTGACATGGGAAATATTGATGCATGGGGGATTGTCATGAGAAGGAAATGCATCATTGTATCAATGCTGAGGGGGTGCTGCAAAGGAGAGTTAAATGCTGGTACAAAGGGGAGCTTTGTGCAGGTGCATAGGAGGTAAGAGGTCTCGTCGATCTGCTGGGAGATTGGGAAGGTTATGTGAGAATTAATGAAGTCTATGATTATTCCTGGTGCTATGGCTCTTTCGAGCATGAGAAGCAAGGTTATAATCGCTGGGAAAATGAAAGGGAGAGGTAATGTTATCTGGCTGGTCTGCATGCAATTCGAGACTGTGTTTAGCATCTGTCCCAGAACGAAGCTGCGAGTGGTTGTTGTTATGGCTAATTCTGAGTCGATGGGATCTTCCATGTCGGCTCTTGTTGAATTCAACGTCCGGGAGGAGGTGGAGAAGCTCAAAGAAATGATGGATGTCATAGACTTTGAAGGAGGCATAAGATTGGATAATGTGGAAGGAGATTTTGCTTTCATGAGAAAGGAATTCAAGCACACAATCAGAAAGTATGAAACAACAATTCTAAGGTGTTTAGAAAACTTGGAGGTGAAAGTTGACAAACTCAAGCTCAAGGTGGTCAAACTGGAAAATGCGAGCAAATCAGGTTCTTCTTCCCGCTCCTTTGGGAATTTCGCATAGCTGGTGGATTTTGCTGTGTTTTGTCTCCTGCAGGCGTCTGAATTTTTCCGTTCTGGCCTTGTCTGAAGCATATATGTTGTCTCCTGTTCAGTTTCTGTTAGTATGTTAAGGTGTGTATGGACTTTGTTTGCATATTGATAGGTTAAAATTTATGTTAAACTCTGTGTCTAGCTGTGTTTCTACGACCCTCTAATGGATGTTTTGGTCCTGCTTTGCCGCTTTCATAAGGGCGCTGTTAAAGATGACTAGGGTTGATGACTTGCTTTGCCGCTTCCACAAGGGCAATTTTGTAATCTGATCCTGTTTATGTGGTTATACCACCTTAATATATTATAATCGTTTGTGTCTAAAACAAAGAGTGTAAGCTATAAAATAGCTTACAACCCCTAAAAACTAGGAAAATGATTAATAAATGACCAAAAACACATAAATATGAGGGAATTTCTTCCCAAGGAGGGTTCACTAGGAAAGAGGGTCCCACTAAGGTGTTCAGAAGGTGAAATATTTCTCTCTAGAATTCACTCCAAGAACCTTTTTCAAAAAATTTGTGCAATTTCTCTGGTTCTTGCGTGGTAGATGATCTTGATAGCTGATGGATTTTGGACGTGCTGGAGGCCAATTTTTCTTGGCTCGCTGGTAGAGTGAAGGAACCGTGGGTCTTGCATTGTTGCGGTTGGAGGTTTAAGCTCTAGTTGGGAGATTTGCAGGTCTCAGCAGCCGACCCTTGTTTGGGCTGTCTTGGCAGTTGCTTGCTAGTTTGGCTCATTGGTGGACTTTGCCTCCCTTGAGATTCAATCTCTGCTTGGGTTATTTCTTGGCTCCGCCTTTTATTTGATTTGTTGAATTTATTTGGTTTGGGAGCTCTATGTTGGAGTCTTTTCGATCTAGTAGGCTTGTCTTGGAGTTTTTGCATATTCCTTGGAGCATGATAGGGGTATTGGGGATTTTATCTGGGAATCATGGATTTTGGTAGTGATCCTCCCCCCCTTCCTCCGGAATTTCTAGATTTTTAAATGATTAGTAGCTTCGAGTGGCAAGAGGAAGGGCAACACTTTAGTGCAGCAATTTGTGAAGAAAGTGGATATTCCAATTGTTGAATTGCCAGCTGAGAGACCTTGTTGGACGAATTTGAATCTTTCTGAGCATGGATTAATTGGCCAATTCACAGGACTCTGGCCTTCTCCTAAGGCAATTGATGGCTGGGTACAACGTAATTGGAGACCTATGGTTTTAGAAGGAATCCGAAGTCACTTGGTCGACATGGGTTTTTTTGTCTTTGTATTTGAGTCTACTAAAGACAGAGATATCATCTTTCGAAATGGCCCCTACTTTATGGGCCCTCAGGGACTTTACTTGAATAAATGGACCCCTGATTTCGATCCCACTCAGGATGTTCCTTCAGCTATTCCAGTTTGGGTTTGAATTCCTCACCTGCCTCTCCACTGTTGAAATTCAAAATCCTTGGAAACCATCAGAAACAAATTAGGAAAATATATTGACAGGGCAGAGAGAAAAGACCAATACTCGTGTGCAAGAATTTGCGTAGAAGTTGATTTAGAGACCGGGTTTCCTGAAGCGATCAATTTAACTGTGGTAGATTGGTCCCATATTTAGGAACTTGATTATGAGAAACTTCCTTTTAAATGTCGCCATTGTCATGGTTATGGCCATTTTGCTAGGAACTGTAAGAAGAAAGCTGAAGACACGCCCGTACTTGAGAAATATAAGCAATGGGCACTTATTCAGAAAGTTGGTCCTTCTAAGCAAGGTAAAAAATCGAAAGGAAAAGAACCAACAAGGAATAGAGTTAATACCGGTGAGAAGAAGAACTTACCAAAAGATGCAGGAAAATTGGAATCCTCTAATTCGTTTATTGTCTTGGGTTTGTTGGAAGTCCAGACTCAGCCTCTCGAAAATGGTGAGATACTCCCTTTTGAAGTGCTAATTAGAGAAATTGAAGAAAATACTGGGAATATAGAATTGGCTATTCAACCCGGTGTTCCAATTCAACAGGAAATCCACAAATCCCCTTCAAGACCAATTCTCCAGGAAATCCACAATTCCCCTCCAAGACCATCTTCTTCTCCTTCCTACGTTGAAATCCTTAGAAAAAGGTGGTTGAATCATCTGGCTCCTCTGATGAAGATACATTTGAATAGTCTTCAAAAAATACTGGGAGAAAGTCTCGAAAAGAGATTAGAGAAGAAGAAGTGGAGCATTTGAAAATGCAAGGTTCTCAAGCTACCATTGAGATGGATTTGGGTAGAAGTAAGAGGAATAGACCTCTTAAGGGTGGAGCAACCCCTTTTGGTATAGGTAAATAATGCATATTACTTCATGGAAATGTAGGGGATTGGGGAATCCCAAAAAATTAGAAGATGTCAAAGATCTTCTGAGAATGGAAGCTACAGATATCCTATTATTGCAAGAGACAAAAATTGATAAGGATACGCTATTATTCTTAAGCAAGAAAAAGTGGAATTTGAACAATGGTATTGTTGTTAGTGCTTGGGGCACCTGTGGGGGCCTAGCTACTATATGGTTAGTGGATAAATTTACCTTGCTCTCCTCTTTTGCTTCTCAACATTGGATCTTTTCATAGCTTCAGTGTTCTGTTAGCAAGATTTCTATTGCCATTTTTAATTTGTATGTTCCGGTAAATCATGTTGAGAAGGAGTGTTGGATCTCCCTATCTAATTTTTTGGATACTAAATCCCTTAGAAACATTATTGTGGCAGGAGATTTAAATATCATCTTCGGCCCCAGTGAAAAAAAAGGAGGTCTGTTGGGTAAAGACCCCCTACTGGATTTTGTTGAGTCCATTTTGCATACTTGGGATCTTCTTGATTACAAGCCAAAGAGACGTCGTTTTACTTGGAATAATAATAGGGTTGGGACAGATAGCATCCTAGCTCGTTTAGATCGCTTTTTGGTGCAAAGTACCTTGCTAGATACAAATTTTCTCATTTCCTCCAAAATTTTTCCTAAGATCTCTTCCGACCATCATCCCATATCCTTGCTTTTGAAAGAAGAAGAAGATTATGGACCAATTGCGTTTCATTTTAGTCCATTATGGATTGAGTGTGATGGATTTATGGATATAGTCAATGAAGTTTGGTCATAGTACGTGGATGGCTCTCCAAGCTTCGTTTGGGAGCAAAAATTAAAAAGAACAAAGTATGCTTTGAAAGCATGGATAAAAAAAACTCTCACGACTCCAACTAGCAGCATAAAGGAAAGTGTGAAACTTAGTTAGCAGAGATTCCATTCAGCTTGGAGAAAACTGATATTTCTCATTCGCTTTTATCAATGGAGAAGCTTGCACAAGACAAGTATTTTCAGTCCTTTTGTCATGAAGAAGAAACCTTGTGTCTCAAGTTGAGAAGCCTATGGTTACAAGCTAGTGATAAAAATACAACTTATTTTCATAGTCAATATTGATTAAGAACATCCCGAAATCATATCGCATAAATTTTGTCTAGAGAGGGAGTAGAAATTAAAGGTCAAAGGGATCTTTTATAGGTTGCTAATAGTCATTTTCACCAACTTTTTTCTGAGGATGGCGTTTTAGATAATGCAGCCAAACTTGATTTATTATCATTCATCCCTTCTTTGGTTTCTGCCGAGACTAATTCAGGTTTAACAAAGCCTTTTTCAGAGCAAGATGTAGTGGAGGTTATCTGGGGTATGGAACCAGACAAAGCCCCCGGGCCAAATGGTTTTTCAATTCACTTCTTCAGAATGTGTTGGCCAGTTATAAAATATGATTTGCTTTGCATGATTTTCTCCTTTCTCAGGAAATCTAAAGTTGGTGGTTGCACCAATTCGACTTTTTTAGCCTTAATTCCCAAGGAATTTAACCATGCATCCTTTGATAGGTTCCGATCTATCTCCCTTTGCAATGCCTCTTATAAAATCCTGACTAAAATTTTAGCTAACATATTAAATCCTTTGTTGGGTTCTTAAATCTCTCCTCAACAGGGGGGTTTCGTTAAAGGTCGGCATTTAATAGACAATGTGATTCAAGTGTAAGAGGCCATTCATTCCAGCTTCCAAAGGAAAGACAAAGGTATGGTTATTAAACTTGATATGAAAAATGTTTTTGATCATGTCAATCTCTCCTTTCTTTATCAAGTTCTACTCACCTTTGGTTTTAGTGTGGATTTTGTAAGTTTGATTAAAGCATGCATAGACAGACCTTGGATAGCTCCCCTTATCAACGGTAGACTTGCATAATTTTTTCAAGCATCAAGAGGATTGCATCAAGGGTGTCCTTTGTCACCCTTCTTGTACATTCTGATGGATGAAGTTTTAAGCAGAAAGTTGTCTACTGAAATGGATGTCGGTATTATTCCAGGAATTAGGGCTCCTAGAGGGGTGGAGCCCATCAATCATGCACTCTTTGCTAATGATTCTCTTCTCCTTGGAGGGGCTTCGTTAAATATAGCTCGTGCCTTTAATGGTATTCTTCAAAAATTCGGTTATATTTTTGGAGCCTTGATTAACAAGGAAAAAAGTACAGTCTACGGATGTAATGTGGATCATACGAAAATGCTACAAATTTCTAATACTTTGCACTTCTCTGGCTTTGCTCAGTGGGTTAAGATTAAATATCTGGGTCTCCCCTTAACCTTGGGTTCTAGTCCACCTTCGCTCTGGCTTGATGTTTTGAGCAAATTAAGAGCCAAAATTGTCTCTTTGGGTGGACTTTGGTTCACGAAAGTAGGAAAAATGGTTTTGATAAAGTCAGTTCTTTCTTCCCTTCCCATTTTTCAGTCCTCATTGCTACTAGCTCCGAATTCCATTTTGGTCCAGATAGCCAAGATTCTTACGGATTTTCTGTGGTGCGGAGGAAAAGGTAAGCAAAATAAATTTCATTTGGTCAAATGGGAGACTATTAAAAGACCTATAATTGAAGGCGGAATGCAAATAAGAGATCCTGAATTAGCTAATCTTGCATTGGGTGGAAAGCTTGTCTGGTAGATTTTTGCCAATAATAATCATCTGGTCAACAAGATCTTTTTGATTAAATATCTTAAAGATGGATCCTTGAGAACTATAAACTTAGAAAAGCCTCCTATAGGTACTGCTATTTGGAATTTGTGCAGGAAAAGTATCAATTTAATTCAATAGCATGTATATAGAATTCCAGGTAATGGGAAAGGAATTTTTTTGTGGGAAGACAAGATTCTTGGGAATCCTCCTCTTTCCTCCATAAATTTGCTTTCTGAGATCAAATTATGGTTGTCTAATAAAATCCTTCTGTGTTTAGTTGACATTTGCTCATGGGAAGATGTGGGGAATTGGGTTGACTGGAAATTCCCAGAAATGCCTGAACGGTTGATTTCAGAACAATCAATTTTGATTAAAGCTCTGTCCGGTTTGGTTCCTGTCCACTGCTCCTTGAAAGATAAATGGGGCTAGGGTTCAACTGGTGTTTATTCTGTGGGCCATGGATTTTCAGTAATTCAATCTTCTCATGCCTCCTTGCTAAAACCGGCGCTGTGGAAATCGATTTGGTCTTCATATGGACTGCCAAAGGTTAATTATTTCTCATGGATTCTCACGCATCAAAATGTTTTAACTGGGGAGAATTTGTGCAAACATGGATTTCTCGGGCCTTTTTGCTGTTGTCAATGCAAAGTAGCTTCAGAATATTCAGATCATTTATTCGTAGAGTGTGAGTTTACCTAATCAGTTTGGCGTTTGGTTCTGTTGAAACTCTCTATTGCAGTACCATCCGGCATGACAGTTACGGCTCTGTTCTAGTCTTGGCTAGATAGGATCCCTGCGTCAAAAGGAAATAGTGGTGGACAGAATTCCTGGCACATTATCCCCAAGTGCGTTTGGTGGGTAGTATGGCTTGCAAGGAATGATCTTCTGTTCAATGCTAGAGCGTGGACCCCCATTGATGTTGCAAATAAAACCAATTTGTAGATTTTTGAAATAGTAAGAACTTGTATTTCCTCAAGTCCGCAAGAAATGTTAGAGTGGTTGGGATGCAATTCGAAAATCAGAGTTTTCAAAAACAATTTCAAACCAATGTTGCCTCCTCTCTGGCGTGTGAGATTAACTGCAGATAATTTCTCTCTTTGGTGGAAGAGTAAGGGTGTTTATACTATTTTCTTTGGTGGTGCATCTAAAGTTAACCCTAGAGCTGCGGGTGCTGGCGGCCTATTCTTCTCTCCGGATAACGAGAAAATATCTAGTTTTTGTTGGGGCTTAGGAATTTGTTCTAATAATCAGGTAGAGAGTTACAACCTTCTTAGGGGATTCCAAATTTCCAAGAAGATTGGTCTCAAGGAAATACAAATTTTTGGGGATTTAGAGGTATTGATAAAACTGTTAAATTATGACTCACAGTTCAATAATCCTTCATTGGATAAAATTTTGCAGTGAATTCGTAACTTCTTGAAAGATTTTGAGAAGGTCTCTTCTTTTCACATATTACGAGAGTTGAACAAGCAAGCAGATTCTTTGGCTAATAAATCTTGTCTATTTCCTTTAGGAAGCTTCAACTCCAATGGAGAACCTTGTACTATGCAGCCTCTACTGTAACTGTTATTTGTGTGTGAGATGATGATTAGAAATTTCCTTCCTGAATATTGTAAAGTTGAATTTTCCTTCCTGAATATTGTTTTAAATTATGGGGCCTATAGAAGATATCTTCTGACATTATTGTAAATGGTTGATCTAGCAATTGCTTGGTCATCCCAAGAATTCTTCATCTTTTCAAAAAAATAAAAATAAAATAAAAATATAATCGTTTGAGTTAACAAAAAAAAGGTGAAATATTTACTCCATAGTCCACAAATATCAATAATAGGGTCCATTGTACAAGGTTTAGGTGACCAACATTATTAATGTCACCAAGGTGCACATATGAACCAGGATGGACATACTTAAGCCAACAATAAGTTATAAGGTTCTATGTGTTGGAGACATTTACTATCATACACACTCTTTTGGTCAAATTGGCCTAGTTAAACCACTATCCTAAGTTTAATTGACATCAGTGGAGCATTAATTGCCATCATCCAGTCACACCCATGCCTACCTACAGTCAAGGAGGCTAACTGGAGCACTCTGGGGGTGATCTAAGTGACATTAATGCACCTAATTGCTAACTGGTGGTTACAATCAGTTCAACCAGTCAGTTACAGTCAGTTAAGGCGACTCTAGTCATTAAATATATTATTTAATGATTATTTATTATTATTTAATGATCTGGAGTCAACAAGGCACCTCCACCAACTTCTGATGGTCAGTTCAGCTTCAGTTAACCTCATCGGGGTTCATTGAAGTCATGGAGCACTAGCACTTGATGGTTGGATTGCTATGACATGTGTCTGATCTCCTTCAGTTGAGATTCAGTCATTTATTGCACTCCAACTTCAGTTAGGGTTTGGTGAGTCAATTAGGGTTTTGGTCAAGTGGTTAACTGAGTGAGATTGAATGGTTGAGAGTCAGTTAAGCTAGACTCACTCATTGAATTCGAATTGTCTCCTTAGGTATTCGAATTCTTCATGGAGTTAAGCCATTGCTCAGCATTGGTGTTGTAACCCTTCATTATTTATTAAATATATAGAGAGGAAACCAATTCCGGTTTCGATTAACACCATTTCATGAGTATTTGTTGATTATTCTTTGATGAGATTGATTCTTAGTTCCTAGATCATGTGCAAGAATTAATATGGTATCAGAGCATGCGGCGGGACGAAGATCAATCTCTCAAAAACAAGATTTTTGACAGATTTCTCCATGAAATTTGAGCAATAGCTCAAAAATCCAGCACTACACCAGAAGCCAAGGCTTACCACTTAATACCCCAAGTAAAGAACTTGTTGATCAAGCTTGCTTGATTGACTATGCTGGGTGTGATGAAATCATAGAATGTGTAGGTTGTCCGACCTTATTTTGCCCTTTCTGTTTTGATTTTCAGGTTTCTACAGGTGAAGCATTCGCTACAGCATATCTAGATGGCCTCCTCAGTACCTCTCTTGACTCCATACAATTTCCACACATGGAAAAATAAAATGGAGCTTCAATTGCGCTCCAAAGGACTCCATAGAGTTGCCATGGACACTGAAGTTGAGCCTGGATCCGCCATAGAAAAATCAAGATTCTTGAACAAGAAGGATGAAGCCTTCGATTTCTTGTGCCTCTCTATTTCCGAAGACCTTCTCTTCCATCTTACGAATCTGAAGACACCGAAAGAAATATGGGACAAATTGGAATCTCTATATGGAAAGAATGATGACTTGAGAGTTTACCAACTTGAAAATGAACTCATGTCTCTCCAACCTTCCAATTTCGAGACTCTGAATGATTTCTTTACAAAGTTCAAGCATACTGTTTTTCTCTTGAAGCAATGCAAAGTGGAGAAGGAGGATGATCAACTCATCCTAGCCATCCTCTCCAAACTCGGGGCTGATTATTTAGTTTTTGTTTCTACATTCCATGCGGGGAAGCTCACAATTCCCTGATGGAAGATGCCTACACTCAATGCCTTCATTGATTCCCTAACTAATGAACATGACAAGCTTGTCTAGATGGGGATCATCCAATCTTCCCGTGATCAAGACCTCCATGTCTCGGGGCCCAAATATGTGAAGGGTAAAGGAAAGCAGCAGAAAAATCAGAAAACTAAATTTGATGCTCCCAAGCCTAGAGTTGAAAATCAACAGCATGATGAATCTTCCGGCTCAAGGAAGAACAAAGGAAAAGGGCACAATGGGAAAGAAAAAGTCAGGTGTTCTTACTGTGGGAAGGGTTTTCACCCTGAACATGCCTGCATGAATAAAAAGCTTAATGAAGCAACCTCTCTCCTTGAGAGGAATCACATCAATCTTCCGGAGAGCTTTCGGAGGAGAGATCACCAAGATCGGGAACCACAGCATGAGAAAGGTCATGCCCTCATGGCAAGCACTTCGAAGTCCAAATCACTGCTGATTGTCAGTGGAGCTTCGAATCACATGATGGCTGAAAAATACTCCTTTTCATCCTTGGAGACCATTAAATCCATCCCCATCCACATGGGAGATGACTCCACCATCATTTCCGAAGGACAAGGTACTGTAGATCTAGAAAATGGTTTTTTTTCTAAAGTTTTGTATGTACCGTCTCTAGTAGCAAATCTCCTTAGTGTCTATCAGATGACACATACATGAATGCCTAAGAGAGTCTCTTTCAGCCCAAATGATGTTGAGATAACATAAATTGCATCCAGGAAACTCATTGCAAAAGGCCTTGCAAATCATCATGCAAGAGCCTATGAGTTCTCTCGCTTTGTTGCGGATGCAAAGCCCGCTGCTCTGCTAACTCATGGAAATGAGGTTAGTAGGCTGTGGTATGAGAGGTTTGGCCATATTAATTTCAAATATTTGCAGCAATTATAGAAAAACTCCATGGTTGAAGGCCTCTCGGTCATCAAGGCAACCACGGGAGTCTGCAAGGGCTGTGTGATTGGAAAACACCCTGAGCACAAGTTCGATCGGGGGAAGGCAAACCGAGCTACAAGCATATTGGGGCTGATACATTCTGATATCAGTGGTCCAATTCTTGTCACATCCATGAATGGATCAAGGTACCTCCTTACCTTTATTGATGATTTTTCAAGGTATACATGGGTTTTCTTTCTCAAAAAGAAATCAGAAGTATGTGAAAAATTTTCTGAATTGAAGGCCTTGATCGAAAATGCCTCTGGGCTTAAGATCAAGATATTGAGATCTGATAATGTAGGGGAGTATGTAAATAATGAGTTTCTATACATTTTCTCCCAAATTGGTATTCAGGTCCAACATTCAATTCCCTACACTCCCTAGCAGAACGGAGTAGTGGAAAGGAAGAACCGGTCTCTCAAAGAGATGACCACATGTATGTTGGAGTCAAAGAAGCTTGCTGCAAATTTGTGGGCTGAAGCTATGCATGCTGCAGCATAAATTTAGAACAGGGTGCCACATTCATCAGTGAAAAAAAATACTCCTTTCGAAGCATACTTCGGGCACAAGCCAGATGTGTTGAACCTACGGGTGTTTGGGTCCACTGCATGGGCCCGGATTCCGCTTGATAAAAGAAGGGTTTTGAAACCGCAGAGCATAGAATGCCTGTTTATTGGGTATCTTGATGAATCTAAAGGATTCAAGCTGCTGGATATCAAGACCAAAGATATCATCATCGAGAGAAGTGTTAAGTTCGATGAGCCTCTTCAGGAGGTGGAACTAGTGAAGGAGAAAACTGCTGAATTTCCTTCCTATTCCACTGAATATTTGGATGATGAAATTGGGGGTGATGAACTGATTTGGATCCTCTGATTTCTGATATCAGTGTGCAACAATCATCAGATATTGACTCAGAACCTAAAGTGCATAATCATCTTCCTACATGGGCCCAAAAGACACTCTCCTCTGCAGGAGACAACATTGGAAATCCGGATGATCCACGGAGAACTCGGTCTGATTTCCAAAGAGCAGGTATTGCTCTCTCTTGCTCTGATAATTTGCTGTCCGAAACTTGCTATTTGATGATTAGTTCAGATCCAAAATCCTACTACCATTCTCGGAATGATCCGAGATGGCAAGTTGCCATGGATGAAGAGATGAATTCTCTTCAGAAAAACTCTACTTGGGAGCTAGTTTCTCTTCCTCCGGGAAGGAAATTGGTTCAATGCAAGTGGGTGTTTTGGAAAAAGGTTGCTTCTGACGGAAGCACCTACAAATATAAGGCAATTCTGGTAGCAAAATGTTTCTCTCAGGTCCAAGGAGTAGACTACCATGAGACCTTTGCACCGGTTGCAAAAATGGACTCCATCCGTCTTGTTTTGGCTATTTACGCAGCCAAGCACTGGGAGGTGCATCACATGGATGTTAAGTCAGCCTTTCTACATGGAGATCTTCATGAGGAGATATACATGAAGCATCCTGAGGGCTACATCACTGATCCATCTTTGGTTTTCAGGCTAAAGAAGTCACTATACGGGTTAAAACAGGTCCCAAGAGAGTGGTATTCCAAGATGGATGCCTTCCTTCTTTCGCAAAACTTTCAGAGATGTATATCAGATCCAAATGTGTATTTACAGCAGCATGATGGTCATATAATTATCATTGTTTTATATGTTGATGACTTACTGATCACAGGTAGCACAATTGCCTCCATTTCAGCCATCAAAACTGCTCTCCACAATGCCTTTGAAATGAGTGATTTGGGGCTTCTAAAACAATTTTTGGGGCTCGAAATAGAGCAAAATTCTGATGGGATTATGGTCACTCAGTCCAAATAAATTTCAGACTTGTTAGTCAAGTTTAACATGGCTGAATGTAGGCCTGCACCATTCCCTTTTCTTTCAGGTATCAGCCTTGAAGAAGGAAAAAGCACACCTCCCATGGACTGCACTATCTATCGACAGCTGATTGGTAGCTTGTTGTACTTGACACATTCTAGGCCTGATATTTGTTATGCCATGAATGATGTATCAAGATACATGCAGCAGCCTCATGATATTCATTGGAAGGCAGCCAAGAGGATCCTCCAGTACATTCAGGGAACCAGGACCTACGACATTCACTATGCTGCAGACTCCGAGCTAGAGCTGGTTGGATACACAGATTCTGATTGGGCGGGTGATTCTATTGATCGAAATTCAACTTCTGGATATGTATTCATGTTTGGTGGTGGCCCTATTTGCTGGTCAAGCAAAAAGCAGGCTGCCATAGCACTATCTTCAGCAGAGGTGGAGTATCGAGGAGCGGTGAATGCTTGCATCTAAGCAATTTGGTTGCAAGGAATTCTTTCAGAGTTTGATCTTGGTAGTACTTTGTCCACTGTCCTCTTTTGTGACAAACATAATGCTATTAAGATATCCACGGACCCAGTTACCAGGCAGAGGACCAAGCATGTAGAGATTCACATGCACTACATCAGGGATCTAGTGCATGAGAGGACCATCATTCTGCAATATTGCCCGACTGATGAGTAGATTGTAGACATCTTCACCAAGAGCTTTTCAGAAAAGAAGTTCACTTACCTCCGTTCACTGTTGGGGGTGAGTTCATTAGGGTGATCCAGACTACTTTCAGTGTTCAGCTTGAGGAGGGGTTTTCCCCACTGGGTTTTCCCTCTTTTCCTCACTTAGTTTGTTTTGAGGATTGTTTCAGCTTCAACATTGCACAGGGTGACCTATGGCCTTAGTTGCCAGGGCCCTAGCATTTTATGCATCTATGTTTTATAACTCTTCCTGAGTATAGCTTAAGGGGGGGTGTTGGAGACATTTACCATCATACACACTCTTTTGTTTCAAATTGGCCTAGTTAAACCACTATCCTAAGTTTAATTGACATTAGTGGAGCATTAATTGCCATCATCTAGTCACACCCACGCCTACCTACAGTCAAGGAGGCTAACTTAGCCTTCTCCTACAGTCAATGAGGCTAACTGGAGCACTCAGGGGGTGATCTGAGTGACATTAATGCACCTAATTGCTAACTGGTGGTTACAATCAGTTCAACTAGTTAGTTACAGTCAGTTAAGGCACCTCCAGTCATTAAATATATTATTTAATGATTATTTATTATTATTTAATGATCTGGAGTCAACAAGGCGCCTCCACCAACTTTTGATGGTTAGTTCAGCTTTAGTTAACCTCATTGGGGTTCATTGTAGTCATGGAGCACTAGCACTTGATGGTTGGCTTGCTATGACATGTGTCTGATCTCCTTCAGTTGAGATTCAGTCATTTATTGCACTCCAACTTTAGTTAGGGTTTGGTGAGTCAATTAGGGTTTTGGTCAAGTGGTTAACTGAGTGAGATTGAATGGTTGAGAGTCAGTTAAGCTAGACTCACTCACTGAATTCCAATTGTCTCCTTAGGTATTCGAATTCTTCATGGAGTTAAGCCATTGCTCAGCATTGGTATTGTAACCCTTCATTATTTATTAAATATATAGAGAGGAAACCAATTCCGGTTCTGATTAACACCATTTCATGAGTATTTGTTGATTATTCTTTGATGAGATTGATTCTTAGTTCCTAGATCATGTGCAAGAATTAATACTATGGATGTCCCCATTCCCCCTCACTTTGTGGAATCCATGGTCCCCCACACTCTTTTAGTTTCCTTTGCTAAAACAATTGTTTATTTAATCAATAGTCACAACATTCAAAGCTCACAATGATACCATTAATAACATTAATATTAATAATACTGCCAAAGTCCAAAGTCACATTATCAAATTATGATCATAAGTCCTTATTCACATTAATCATGCAAAGGAACATAAGTCCATATTCATATAAAATATCATAATTCCATAATGCAAAAGAACATAAGTCACATGAAAGATCATAAGTCCGTGGCTTAACAACTGGGGTATTACAATATCAAACACTAATTTATGCAGCTGAAACCCTAGTCCGCTCCATCCCTCTTATATATATATATGTGAAATGCTTCTATAGTAACTGGAAAGTGTAACTTTGTTTTTGGTAACAAAGTTATGATTTTTTTCAAGGAAAAATATTAAAATTATAAGTATTAAAATACAATATTAAAAAGACGAAAAAAATATAATAATAATAACAACAACATCACACAAATTCAACTGCTCTATGTGAATTGGTCATGGCCACGAAACCTTGAACTAATGCTCTGAAACAATGTGGTGTTTCAATTTTCATGTGAAATTAAGAGGATTTGATAGGAAGGGGTCAATCTAAGAGGTAATTGACTGTTTCAATTGGAGATGAAAGCATCTAATCTGGTAGAATAAGGGGTTTTTGGGGAAAATTCATTTTCTCCACGTGAATTGTACATGGCCATGGAGATGAAACCCCGAGTCAAAGGGTTTGAAATAGTGCGGTGGTTATATTTTTGTGTGAAATTGAAAGGATTTATCGAGTAGGGGTTAGCCTGAGAGGCAATTGAGGTATTCAAAATTTTCAATTGGGGATTAGGGGGACTACTTTAGTAGAAGAGAGGGATTTTAGGGAAAATTCATTTTTTCCATATGAACTGGCCATGAAACCTTGAACCATTGTGTGTGAAATATTATAGTGGTTTGATGTACACAATAAATTGAGTGGATTTGGTGGGAGGGGGTTGTCTTAAGAGGAAAATAAGGTAATTGTGGGCTTCAATTAGGGATTAGGAGGTCTACTTTGGTGAAAGTAAGGGATTTTGGGTCATATTTGAGGTATTTTCCTGAGTAGTTGGCTCTTGCCATTAACTAGTTTGAGGGGAGGGTAATATTGAATATATATTGTTTCCATGGATAGAATATGGAGGCTTCTCAAAGGTGGACTAATAATTCAACATTGGAGGCATATGAAAAGGTATCTACACATAATTTGAAACCCCCCCCTTCAAAAATTTCCTTAGATTTGAAGGCATGCTTAATTTTTTCACAATATGTGCTTTGTTAGTTGAATGTAGAGATTCTTAGTGTTATTTTAGGGTTATGGAGGGTTAACATTTTTTTCAGTGTTCAATGTACGTCATTTGGCCAAGTGGTTAGAATTTTATATAGAAAATTTTACCAATATGTTTTTTGCTAACTAAATGTAAATATTTTTAGTGTTTTTGGGGGGGAATTTAGGGTTATCATTCTTATTTAGGCTATAATGGATCCAGTTTGATCAGGTGGTTTGAATTATATAAAACATTTTATCCTAATATGATTTTTTTACTATCTTAATACAAATATTCTTAGCGTTTTGGGGGCTATTGAGAGTTATCATTTGTATTCAAGGTATACTGGAGCCAGTTTGGCCAAGTAGTTTTGATTCTATAATTTTTTTGAGTAGTGGGAGTTTCATATTATAGGTATGGATTATCAATTTTTCATACTTAAATTCAATTTTCTAAGCACATGTGTTCCAACTCTTCTTTTAATCTATCATCTTATGCTTGTAAACTTTATTTTTCCAAACACATTAGTTATAGAGGCGAACTTATGGTTATCAAAATTTGCAACAAATACATTGAATGAATCATCTTGAAATGGCCCAACAAATTCTGAAGCTAAATCCTTTACCACAGATAGACTAGAGTCCATTGCATTTTCACTCCATGGTTAGTGTCTTCAATGTTAAGCCTCATCTAGTGTATATTTGAATGCATTTTATCATATCCTTGTTGGGTTGTTGGTTGTGGTGACACATGCACCTTCCTCATGAAGTTAATTGACATATCATTTTTCAAAGATGTCCAACTCTAGAGTTGTTTTCCTTTAGTGAACTTGAAATTCCCTATTTTGTATTAATTTCAAGGGTGCATGACCTCTTGTTGAATGCACTTTCACCCCTAGAATCCTTGTCAAACATCCAACCCTTGCCATCCACATGCACATAATCCTCTTCATACTAACTTGACCAAAATGCTCCTAAAGAATGCATACTAATACCATATCCTTGAACTGCCTTTGAATTTGGTTGTACCATAGGAAGTGATTGACAATATTGGTCTTTTGATGTAAATGAAGATGGTGGTCTTCTAGATGGCAGCAGAGGATCTCGTATTGTTGGCACATGCTTTCCTACAAACTAAAATTCCAATTTCTATACTTAAAGATAAAATACTTAGTTTACCCACATGCTTTAGAATATACGGGTTTTCAATCTATTGAGAAAAAAATACATGCTTTACATTAGAGTGAAGAATAGTATGCCATCACTAGTTTCTAGACTTCAAATATTTGATTTGTATCTTCTTTCGGGATCATTATTTTACTCCTTGTAAGATCTCATGTGTATGACATTATGAAATACGATGTCATACATGAATACCCAATGGGATATTCCAATAAGTATTTCCATAAGAAGGTCGTTTGTCGAAAACACTTTATAACCGGTTTTGGTAATGTGGAATCCTTTTTTAGTCCATTCCATATGCATAGACTATATGTTCCATCCTTTCATATTAGTTGAACATCTAACCATTGAAAAACATCATATTCACTGAAGTAAACAAGAAAAATATGAATTTTCAATTTGTTTTATTACTTTAAAAAAAAATATCTATTGGACAATAACCATGGATGGGAAGTTTTCATCATTGAGCCGATTAGTTAAAATTAAAAAAGATACAATACATTGTATTACATTGTTGTCACAATCTTAACACAACCCAGGTTCACACATCATCATAACAACACAACCCAAGATATTGACTTGAAAGGGATTTACCCCTTTTGACAACACATATAGAGCAAAATCAGTCTCGCTCGAAGTACCTATGGGAATGCATGAACCAGGTTTCCACAGCGATGAAGGGGAGCTTTGTCATACAATACAGACATAACTTCGACAAAAATAACTCCGATAGATCATAGACCATGACAAGGATTCTCATATTCATCCACGACATTAAATAAATTGACAACAACATAAAAATTAATTCCAGTAATGTTTCATCCATTCATCCATTCATAGTTATCCATCGATACATGATTAAGCAAATAAAAATTCAACACAAAAATCATGCACAATAGACACTATGAATTTAACGTGGAAACCCAATATGGGAAAAACCACAAAAGTGCTTGTTTGTTACAAAAAGTTGCAACTTGACATCTCTTCAAAACTCCATTACAATACAGTTTCACACACAACTTGCATATCAATATTCATACCTGCAAATATTACTCAACTTAGACTCAAAACAATACATATCTTTTTCGACAGAACACAAACAATTTATCTTCACCAAAATCTGTCTAACCCAAAAAATCCCAACCCATTACATTTTTATAGGATGTATTTGGTCATTTTACAACCCATGCCCACTACCCGATCACATAAATGTAAATGGACAAAAACTCCTAACCATGTAACCAACCTTTCAGTTGGACTTCATCAAAACAATTGGACTCCCTTTATTTTCGGCTGAAACTTTGGAGCTTCCCACTTTGCTTGACCTCTTCATCGTAGTTTCGTTCACACGTTGACTGGTTTCTCAAAATTGGTACCCAAAATATCTCGAACGTTACCTAGGGCCAACAAGCTCCCAACACTCACATTTGGCTTGTTTCAAGGGACTTTACACTGAAGATGTTGGCATGTTCAACTTTGATTGAAAGACCTGGTAAAATTTCTTTACCTCTTCAACCTGTTTATGCACTTCTTCCTTCAACTTTCCAACTTCTTCAATCACCCTCAAGTTAATGTGCTCTGAATTGCACAGCACAACAATTGATAAGGCGTGCTTATTCTACAATAGATTTGGACCAATAGCCTCAGAGACCCGCTCAACCTACGATTACAATTCTTAGACACGGTCTGTTCTTTTTTGTTGCTACACCCTCATTTTGTTGATCTGTTGCTGTCATGTTTTATTTTCTACAACTTTCCTCATCCTCTTGATTGGTGGTAGAGTCTTGAGTGAACTCTGCACAATATCCATACTTTATTTAGCTGCAATAAGTTTGGCTTTAATGTTCTACAACTCTACATATTCTAACAAGGATCCCCAAGACTAACAAACCCCCTGATAGGCTTATGCACAATTTGTCTTAGCTTAATTAGTTTCTTTGACGACCTCCTAGACTTCCTTCTGTCGCTGTTCAACCACTTCAAGAGGAATGCTAGGAACTAACATAGCTTCCAACTCTTCAATCTTCTACTGGAAGCTAGTGATAAATTCCCCTATATGTAGTAGCCTTCGAGACCATCTTCTAGAAAATTGCTACTTTCAGGACTCCACGACATGCAATATTAATGTCTTCTTCATCTTCTAATCTCTGCCTATCATGTCATAGTTAGTCCTTTTGTTATTAGAGTTCTATTGGCTCTGTTTCTGGAGTAGTAGCCTGTATTTTAAACTGATTCATATTATCATACATCAACTACTCCCATGCCTTGACTTCTTCTATAGCCTTATGCTGAATGTTATGTAGCATGAATATCGACATAACATACATCTCCATGTCAATAAACCCCATATTGTGGATTGTGGCATTCATTTATGCATTATAAAGGTTCGGTGCTATAGGAGCTATATGAACTCTCTGATCCTTTTCCAAAGTTGTAAATTTTGTCAGTATATAGTCATACATCCCAACCTCTGACTGCCTCAACCCTTGCTACTTAGCATTCTCCAGTGGGGTTAATGCTACACGAACTTCCTTGACAACTCTACATAGTACCTAAATGAGACCGATGACTCCCGCAAACAACTCGGTATTCCTCTTATCTTTTGCTTCCTGGTTTATTCTATGATGTCTTCCTTCCTATCTAATAGCATGTTGAATTTGTCATTGGTTAACCCCATCACAGTGGGATCCTTGACAAATTTTCATTTCTTCTTCACCTTCTTCGTTAGCTCGACAAACTTATGTTTTGTCACCAAATATGGGTCTGTTGGGGTGGCACTATATTCTTGGCCATTATCATGGTGTGATCTTCATGGGTTCTCTGCTCCTTCATCTTTCTTCCCACTTTGGTGTGCGCAAGAGGTACCTTCTTGTCAGGGTTCTTCCTCGACAAAGAGATAATCATTTGCGACAGGTTCTTTCCACTCTACCGACCGTTCCTTAACAATGGCGTCCAGTTCTTCCTCAGTTAAGTTGAAAGGTGTCGTTAGTCATTGTTTCGTTGGATCCCTCCTCATCTGAAGATAAATATATGTTGGGACCCCACTTAAATCTCATAATGTTTCAGTATTTTTCCACAATTGAAGCCTCTATATATGGGACCTTCACGACATCAGTGTGCAATGTTTTGGCATGCATGTAAAATTCCACATTATTTTCTATCTTCCTCCTGCAGGTATTAATGAACCATAGATTATGATAACGAGCCCCTTGATAAGAAACATTGACATTCATGCCCTGATAATTTGGTGGTTCCGCCCATGCAACAAAATAAATCAGAATAACCAACCATGAGTATGTGAAAGGGTTACCTTTTTCCTAGGCATCGAAAGCATCAACCAAGAGCTCATTCAGCAGAAATGTTAGCCAATTCATTTGAAATCCTGTAGCACACTTCTTAACCGCAACTATAAATCCCACAGTCACCTGGTTTGTTTGCATCTTCCGTAAGACTTTGAATTCCAATGCTTTTTCTGCAAACTTAACATCCTAGTAATTGATAGAGGCTATGTCGAATCCCTTCTTGCACCTTGTCAGACTGTATTTCTCTTTCATCCTTGTAGCCATGTCTTTGCATTTTTCTTTTCTCATAAAGAACTGCATCGAGTCCGCCCCAACCTTGGGAAACTCGGTAATTTGAGTGATGAGGTCGACATCAATAGAGACCTTGGTATCCAACCATATACACCCTCCATGAAAAAATCAAGCAATTGCTTAACATGTGTTAAATTCCACCGTTCAACTAAAATGGGGAAAATGCATCAACGACATAATGCCAGACCTCTGCAAACCCCTTTCCCAATCCTTAGGGACCAAGTTAATTGGCGCACCTTCCACAGTAGATACGATATCCATATATATTTGTAGCTTAAATTTAGGATATTTCTTCAGGTCATGGTCATAGAATGGCAGTTTCTTCAAATTGGGCACGATATTCCTCGACACATGAACCCCTTTTGGAATAATAGGTTCCACCAAAAAATACTTGACATTCTTCTTGATTTATACATGGGGCGCATCTATTTTTTGTGGTGAAACATACTTAGGAAACATTGATGCATACCATGATCCAGAGGCTTCAACATCATGAGTAGCCTTTGTGCATCCCTCTGGATTCATTGAACGATTAGAGGATATTTTATTCTTGGGAGGATTCACTAGAATTTGCATGAAAACTACTTCAGGCTATTCTTCGACAATAGGAATAGAAAGCGAGGCTTCAACAACAAATCCTCGAAAAATGTTGGTGCTAGACAAATCAATTTCCATGGTGACAATTCACAATGTACATGACTTGGCTTCGAGTGACTATTACAGTTCAATCTTGCTCTGTACTCGTCAATAGTTTAACACAATGATTTCGTATGGCTAATGGACTACCTTTTTGAATTGATTCACACATGTGAATAGCATGTCCAAACACGTGGTCAGTGGATGTGACTAGATCTTGGAAATAATTGCGAGGGTGGTAGCCAATCTGTTCACACACTTGAGTATTTTTCGATTATTTATGACAAGTTTGCACTAACTCCACCACTACTTGCACCATAAAAGCAATTATTTAATGCTCATTAATTGTAGACTTGACGAATAAGCACGTAACAAAAATGAACCGCGACACGATACCAACCCCGAAAGATCATGAACTTCGACCAATATATGGGTTAGTACCCTAACAAACTATGGCAATTGAACTACTTCAACAAACATTACTAAGAAAAAATCCGGCATAAATACAAGACTGCGATGCACAATGCTTCGACCAAACACATATATGTACAAGTCTTTGACACAACATAAAAGGTTGGATTTACAAAAGTTTTTTTTTACTTACATATTGATTCAATTAAGGGATGCTCGACTTTCCTGATAAGGTTTTATTTGGCTTCCAATAAACAATCCTTCTAGGGGTGTCCCATCTAACTTTTGTAATTGAACTGCGCCCCACTCAGTGGTAAAGTTGACAATATACAATCCCAACTATTGTGTTTGGAGCTTACCAGGATGTTTCCGAAATTTGTCGTCATAGAGGAGAACTAAATCCCCTCGTTGGAAGTGTTATTTATTAATATGTCTATGATACCAAGCATTATATCTCACTTTCTGGACTTGTTGGTGAAATACTTTCAGGAAATGATCTTCTTCTAATTGGAGTAACTGCGAAAACCTTTCCTCGATCGCACCAGTACCATACATACTAGTGAAAGAATCTATTCACTGATTAGGAACAATGTATTCCATAGGAAAAACAACCTTTTGTACATAAACTAACCTAAATGGCATATGGCCTGTCAATTTCTTACAAGTGGTTTGATAAGGCCACAATAGCGCACGGATTTTTAACTCATAGTCATCACGGTTCACATTACATAATTTAGTTAAAGCATTCTCTGGGATTTTGTTAAAGGCTTCAACATAATACCATTTGTCTGTGGATGATAAGGTGTACTTTTTCTATGGTGTATCTAAAATTATTATGTAAGTGATTCAATAGTTTTATTAACAAAATGCGTACCTTGGCCACTTAACAGAACTCTAGGACATCCAAACCTAGTAACCACAGTCTTAAACAGAAACCTCGCAGCAATATAGGCTTTCACAAGGGCAACCTCAACCCATCTAGTTAAGTAATCAATCACAGTGATTAAATCAGTCACAGTGATTATGTATCTAGCACCTGTTCTCTTGCATGGTGGGTTGATGGGGCCCACAAAATCTATATCCCACTTATCAAATTCCTGCAATGTTACTTGTGACACCAAAGGAATTTCATCTTGCCTTGATGGATTCCCAGTCCTTTAACAAATGTCGTAGCTATTGCAGTACTCATATGCATCCCAATGCAGTGTAGGCCACCAAAAACCACCTCACACTATATTTTATGCAGTTTATTTACTTGCATAATGGCGTCCTGCCACCCCATCATGAGCTTCGACTAATACGATTGGCTGTGTTGAGATTACATCATCAGGAGTCATTCTCTATCCTTGTGAGTAATATCAAGACAATATAATTGTGAGTAATATCACATCCTAAAAATATTCTCATATGATTAAGGTGGTGATGTTGTAAAGCTTGTGAGTATTATCAAGCTGAGTCTTGTGAGTATTATCAAGCTGAGTCTTGTGAGTAATATCAAGACAATAGACTTGTGATTAATATCAAGTCATTAAACTTCTGTGTTATATAAAGTGAGTATTGTGAGTAATATCAAGGTAGTATACTTGTGAGTAATATAGAGTCCTACAAATATCCTCATGTTGTGACGTGGTGTAATTTACTGTTTAAATTGGTTATACTATGTGATGTATTACTAGTCATGGTCACTATATGTTATAAGTCTCCTTTAGGGATTAGCTGCCCCTAGAGTTATTTACTTTAGCAATAGACTATATGACCTGGGGTAATACATATGATCATAGGCTGGTAACAATTCTTATGAGTATGATATCATAAATATTATTAATTAATTAAGCATTCATGGGCCATGCATAATTAATTAATGATAAATGAGATGAGCACAAAGATAGAGTAAAGAATTGAATTTCATATGTCAGACCTCCAATGAACTCGAATCACAAAGAAATCAGTTAAGTCCAAGTTGTGGAAAACAAGTTTCAGTTAATTAAGGAATCTACTCCTTGATTTATGCAAAGTGGTTGTTGTGGATGACATTGATTGTGAAGCACTAAAGACATTCAGTTTGTTCAATTAATTTCAGTTCTATTCAATTACATTATGTTCTATTTAGTTACATTCAATTTTGTTCAGTTCAACTCAATTCAGTTCAGTTAGAGGCAATTAACACCAGTGAATTAATTGAGGGTGCATATATTCAGTGTGGGAGATAATTACAAGGTGACAACTTGGCACCAAGTCAAGGAAGGCGCAATAGGTAATGTGTGGAGAGTGCACATAGTGTGGAGAGTGCACATAGTGTGAATAATGTTCACAGTGCCCAAAAGGCATGGAACCATTCACTACCTTCATTGTATGACTGAATAAGCTTGTTATTATAGTGGTATGCACTTGACAAGGCTATCACAGTATTCAATATGATCTATATTCTCTAGTGCTTCTTATATATCTCTTATCAAGCAATATGCAAGTATTGTAAAATCATTCTCTTCCATTATCTATCATACTCAAGGATTGTTTGCTGGTTTTTTCATCCTCCAGATTTGGAGGGTTTTCCCAAGGTACATTGTGTGTCTTATGGATTGAATGAATTGCGTGTTTGAACTATTTTATGAGACCTACATGCATTGGATTTGTTTATCAAATGTTTTCAAAGTTCAAGTATATTCATTTTTGCTCAAACGTTAACATGATATCAGAGCAAGGGAGTGCAAGAGCTTAGTATTGTGAAAACATTCTAAACCTACACATATCTTGAAGCATTGAGCAAAGCTTGAAGCAATGAAATCATTATCCGTCCGACCAAAAGATCGACTTGAAGGCACATCAAACTTCAACACATGGAATATGAGAGTGGCCAACATTCTTGAAGAGAATGATCTTTGTTATTTTGTGACCTTTGTGATCGAGGAGCCTACTACAAATGCAGGAAGATTAAATTACAAGAAGAATAAAGCAAAGGAAAAGATGATCATATATGGCTTCATGAAGGACAACCTCATGTCGGTGATCACACCATTGAAGACGAAAAAGGAGTGTTTGGACACACTCAAGAATATTCATGAGAAGAAGGCCCCTACTCAAAATAGCGCTTTGAAGAACAAGTTGTGCAACATAAATACATAAATAGATGAGACTGTAGCCTCATTATTTACAAATATTTCATAGGTGAAGGATCAACTTGCAAGCATTGGTGTGGAGACGGATGAGGATGATCTTCTTCAAACCATCATCGATGAGATCCCCGCCTCATGGGATACCTTTCTTGCTGTGGTAAATGGAAGAAAAGAGTAGCCCAACTTCAAAATACTATGGCATGATTGCAATTAAGAAGAAGGGAGAATCCATAACAAAGTGGTGCACGCTAAAGAGGAGAATATAGCTCTCACGGCTAGAACCAAGAAAGCGAGGAAGCCATTTTATCCCAAGAAATTCTTTCATGCAAAGAAGAAAGAGTTTACAAAGAACTTTGAAAAATAAAAGTTTAAATGCTGTGGTAAATGGAAGAAAAGAGTAGCCCAAATTCAAAAGACTTTGGCATTATTGCAATTAAGAAGAAGGGTGCATCTAGAACAAAGTGGTGCACACTAAAGAGGAGAATCTAACTTTCACGGCTAGAACCAAGAAAGGGAGGAAGCCATTCGCTCCCAAGAAATTATTTCTTGCAAAGAAGAAAGAGTTTTAAAAGAACTTTGAAAAATCAAAGTTTAAATGCTTCTACTATGGAAAGAAAGGTCACTTTCCAAGATAGTTCAATAAAAAGAAGAAGGATGAAGGAAAGGTTCATGCCTCCGTTGCCGTAGAAGAAACTTCACAAAATAATGCACCCGAGGAAAAAGGGACAAGGAGGGATTATTACCTTGTCTTTGCTTTGTTCGGATCTCTCATCATGGGAGAAGATACATGGCTGATTGATAGTGGTGCTTCCAAACACATGTCATGATACAAGGGCACAATCTCCAACCTAAAAGAGAAACAATTTGCATGCATGGTAGAATTGGGAAACAATTCCACATACTCAATCCAAGGAGTTGGATACACATCCTTCCAGTTGAATTCAAGAGACACACTACATGTGGATAACATTATTTATGTCCCTGAATTGAAGGAGAACCTACTCTATGTTTTTGTCCTTGAAGATAAAAGATTCCGAGTCATCTTAATGGAGAATCAAGTATAATTGTGGCCGAAAAACCATAACATTGATACTGCTACTATTATTGGAGTTTGATAAGGAGGTATTTACAAGGTCCTAGAAAATTATATTGCAACAATGGTACATCATACTATCAACCAATGTGAGATTTGGCATAGGAGGCTTGGACACCTCCACTTCAGAGCACTTCCTGGTTTACAACGAATGGTGAAAGGCATGCCTAGTTTTGATTCTGTACATGATATTGTTTGTCAAGGTTGTGCTTTAGGAAATAATATTAAAAATAAGTTTCCTAGAAGCCATACTAGATTTGAAGTCATCTTAGATTTAGTACACTAAGATGCCTGTGGGCCCATGTATTCCCCATCCCTAAGTGGACATATCTACTATGTTTTATTCATTGATGATTTCTTCCTTAAGGCTTGGATTTACTTCATGAAATCCAAAAGTGAAACCTTATGTAAATTCCAAGAGTATAAATCTTTAGTTGAGAATCAAACAATTAGGCAGATCCATGCCATAAGGTATGATAATGGTGGAGAATTCGAATCAAATGCTTTTAATGAGTTTTGTAGTGATGCAGGGATATATAGACAATTAATAGTTCCTTACAACCCTCAATAGAATAGGGTTGCAGAGAGAAAGAACATAATTGTTTGTGAGATTGCAAAATCCGTGTTACATGATCAAGATCTATCTTCTTATTTGTGGGAAGAAACTACTAGTACAACTATGTAAATACAAAAAACAGTCCACATGTAGTTCTTGATGAGAAAAAACTTGAAGAGGTGTTCACTAGTGAGAAACCAGACTTATCACATCTTCAGATTTTTGGATGTCCCATTTAAATTCACATTCCAAAATAAAAGAGACCAATATGGAACCTTATGGAAATAAGGGAATTTTTGTTGGTTACAGTGAGACCTCCAAGAAGTTCATAATTTATGTACATGGTGAGAGACATGTTAAGGTTAGTCGGGATGTGACTTTCCATGAGAAGGAAACATTCAGGCAGTCAAAAGAGATTGAATGTGATCCATAGACAAATAAGGCTAAGGCTCATATATTAGAGGATCATGATTATAATTATTCCCCTTCTGAAGATTAGTGGGAGAATCCAACAAAGCATGATAATCTATCTGTCATTGATGAACCAGTTGAATTGGTTGATGAACCTCCTTCAAAGAGGAGGTCAACATGGTTCTGATATGTATTGAAAGATGATGAGAAGCATTGAGCACCCATAGGCACTTTTAGAGAGCGCAAACAACCTGATAGGTATTCAGGATATGTTGCATTGATGAGAAGCATCAATGTCTTAGAGCCTTCATTATATGAAGAGGATGCAAAGCAATAAGTGTGGAAAGATGATATGACAAAGGTATATCATCTATTTTGAAGAACGATGCTTGGGATATTATTCCCAGACCTGAAAAGAAGTTAGTTGTAACTTATAGATGGATTTACAAGATAAAGCATGTTGTAGATGATAGTGTGGAGAAGTACAAATCCAATTTTGTTTCCCATGTATTTTCTTAGAAATATGGCATTGATTACAAGGATACTTTTTCTCTAGTGGCCAGGTATACTACCATTGGATCTATGATTTCACTTGCATCAGTATTAGGATGGAATCTTCACCAGATGGATGTGAAGACTTCCTTCCTCAATGGTGAGGTTGAGGAAGAGGTTTACATTGAGCAACTTGAGGGTATTGTGATACATGGGGAGGGTTCCCATGTGTGTAAGTTTAAGAAATCACTGTATGGGTTAAAACAAGCTCCTCGAGCTTGGTATGATAGAATATACAATTATATTAAGAAACTGGGTTTCATGAAGAGTGATGCAAATTCAAACTTGTACTTCAAAGTAGTGGAGAACCAACCTCTGGTACTAGTTGTATATGTGGATGATATTTTCCTCACTAGAGAGGAAAGACTGATTACAGAGTGTTAGAGGGATCTTACCTCAGAGTTTGAGATGAAATAATTAGGTCTTATGCACTACTTCCTAGGCCTTGAGATTTGGCAGAGGAATGCTGAGATATTTATATCTCAAGGGAAGTACACTATGGACATCTTGCATAGATTTGGAATGGTGGATTGTAAATCCATAAATACTCCAATGGATTCCAATTTTAGGAAACTCCATGAGACTGATATTGGATCAGATTTAGTGGACCCCACATTATACAGACAGTTGATTTCCTCATGATGTACCTGATACATTCAAGATCAGACATTTTCTACGTAGTTATCATTTTGAGTCAGTTCATGATTGATACTAGACACTAACACTGGGTTGTAGGTAAGCACATTTTGAGGTACCTCCTCGGTATAGTTTCTTATGGACTCAGTTATGCCTCTAATAGAGAAATGTTATTGCTTGGATTTATTGATTTTTATTGGGGTGGAAACATTGTTGATCAAAAGAGCACTTCCATTTACTGTTTCAGTTTGGGTTCTGCTATGATTTCTTGGTCTAGTAGAAAGCAGGGTTCATTTTCCCAGAGCACCATAGAGGCTGAGTACATTGTTGCAAGTACTGCTTGCAGAGAGGAAGTGTGGCTGAAATAGCTACTTGGAGGATTGTTCGCTGTAAATCTATAATGATCAGGTGTGACAACTAGACTTGTATAAATATTTCCTAAAATCCTCCGTTTCATGACAAGTCAAAACACATAGAAATGAAGTATCACTTCATTCGAGACATGGTCCTAAAAGGTATTGTAAAACTTCAGTACATGACTACTGATGAGTAGATTGCAAACATGTTGACAAAGCCTCTATCATTGACAAAGTTTAGACACTTCCAAGATAAGATTGGTATGGTAGAGAATGTTTCGCTTGCTGAGATGGAGTGTTGAGATTACAACATCAAGAGTCATTCTCCAATCTTGTGAGTAATACGAGACAATAGACTTGTGAGTAATATCAAGTACTACAAATATCCTCATATGATTAAGGTGGTGATGTTGTAAATATTGTGATTAGTATCAAGCCAATTCTTATGAGTAATATCAAGATAGTAGACTTGTGAGTAATATCAATTCTATAAACTTGTGTGTAATATTAAGTGAGTCTTGTGAGTAATATCAAGTCCTACAAATATCCTCATGTTGTGAGGTGGTGTACTTTACTGTGTAAAGTGGTTATACTATGTGATGTATTAGTAGTCATGGTTACTAAATGTTATAAGTTTCCTTTAGGGATTAGCTACCCCTAGAGTGATTTACTTTAGCATATGACTATATGACCTGAGTTAATACATATGATCATAGGTTGGAAACAATTCTTATGAGCATGATATGATGAAGAGGATTAATTAATTAAACACTCATGAACCCTGCATATAATTAATGATAAATGAGATGAGCATAGAGATAAAGTAAAGATTTGAATTGCATATGTTAGACCTCCAGTGAACTCGAATTGCAAAGACATCAGTTAATTCCAAGTTGTGGAAAACAAGTTTCAATTAATTAAGGAATCTACTCCTTGATTTAAGCAAAGTGGTTGTTGTGGATGACATTGATTGTGAAGCACTAAAGACATTAAGTTTTGTTCAGTTACTTTTAGTTTTGTTTAGTTACATCCAGTTCAGTTCAATTCAACTCAGTTTAGTTCATTTACATTCAGTTAGAGGCAGTTAACACCAGTGAATTAATGGAGGGTGCATATCTTTAGTGTGGGAGTTAATTACGAGGTGGCAACTTGGCACCAATTCAAGGAAGGCGTAATAGGTAATGTGTGAAGAGTGCACACAGTTCCCAAAAGGCATGTAACCATTCACTACCTTCATTGTATGACTGAATAAGCTTGTTATTAGAGTGTTATGCACTTGGAAAGGCTATCACAGTGTTCAATATGATCTCTATTCTCTAGTGCTTCTTAGATATCTCTTATTAAGAAATCTGCAAGTGTTGTAAAATCATTCTCTGTCATTATCTATCATACTCAAGGATTGTTTTCTGGGTTTTTCATCCTCCGGATTTGGAGGGTTTTCCCAAGGTACATCATGTGTCTTATGGATTGAATGAATTGTGTGTTTGAACTGTTTTATGAGATACATGCATTGGATTTGTTTATCAAAAGTTTTAAAGTTCAAGTTTCTTCATTTTTTCGCAAACATTGACAGGTTTCTCATGCTCTAAGACACAATGATGTAAAATCTCATCAATTTCCATTTTGTACAACTAACCAACTATCAATTATATCCATATGGTGCTCTTCATGTAGTAAAAAAGTATGATATATTCATAATATTAATCGCCATCTTTACTGCAAAAAGTTGTGCATCTGGAAGGTTGTCATCTAAGTTGGTAATCTCTTCCCCTGTTTTCAACCATGACAGGTTATTAGGTTGGCATTCATCCTCCTCGGCATAACAATAATTTAAAAATCAAACTCTTAGAAGAGAAGGAGCCATCGACATATAGCCCCCCAACATTGCCTTATTAACTAGATACTTCAAAGCAAAATGGTATGTGAACATTTTGAAATGGCCACCCAGTAGATAATGTATTTTTTTTTGTAACACATAGACCATGGCAAGTCCTTCTCTCTCCATCATATTGTGGTTATTTTATGTGTTCAACAACTTCCTACTAGCAAATACAATCGGATGGTCAATGGACCCTTCTCCCGATTGTGTAAGTACCACAACGAGAGAAACCAATGTTATAGCTGATTTTACCACACATGGTTGATCACATATTTATGGCCTTCCCTGTCCCTCTGCAGACTCTTTAGACCCCATGGACTTATATTGTACTTTGATGTTCAAATATCATCCCTAAAAAACACTTGTTTATTGCTGTACACGACTTTTAAACCCATACTCGCATGTACACGCGACTTTTGACCTCAAACCCATGTACATCCGGATGTGTGCATAAATACAAATATTTTTGGAGTTTTCCTCATATGATTTCGAAGATCTTGACTCTTGGCCTTCCATATGCCTTGAGATTACTCGGATTCGACCCTCCAGTACCATTTTGGAGTGTTATATAAGGAACCCCTTGGATACATCGAAGAGGGGAATTGAAGAGAAAAGAAACTATAGTCCATTGTTGCCTCAGTTTGCTTATACTTGAGTCTACATCCCTTTGTCCCTTTGGAGCACTTTGTGTTCTTCCCAAGCTTGCATTTGCTTTGTGAGATTGCTATCGAGAGATGGAGGATTGAGGTGGTGGAGGCCCAGGTGGAGGACTCGGTTTCTCTGGTTTGTAGATGTGCCAATAGAGGTTGTCATTATTGTAATCTCTGATTTTATTAATAAAAACATATTTTGCTGTCCAATTATGTGCATTTGAATATGAATATTGAAACCATGTATGTATTTAATTGCTTATACATTGTTGAATATATATGCTAGATTAGGTCTAACACATTATTATAGAGCATGCTTGTCCTTGTTTGTTGTTGTTGAGAGAAAATTGCTAATGCAAGTGTGAATTGGAAAATATCAACGGGGATCTACTTCAACAGTCCATAACAAGGTACGATTCAGTATCCCTTAGTGTTAGATGTTTGGTTTCTCTTGCATATTGAGAAAGATTGATTTCTAGTGTCAAGCTGTCTGTTGTGGTACCCCCAATCCATAGGAAGTTTCTCCCCATAACAGAATTGGCGACCATACTAGGGAGGTTCCTAGTTGTTTCTCTTTGGGGTTTTTGGTGTTCAATGTACTTGAATTTCTCTTGATTTCTCTATTTCTGTGTTGGGTTTGGGGGCATGTTTTCCCAATAGGGTCTTGAAGAAGTAAATTTGATCTTGGCTTGTCTATTTGCCCTATTTTTCTTCCTTTTTATTCCTGTACGCGGGTTTTGTATTCATAGTCGAGTATACACGCGGGTTTTCCCTGAACAGTCCCATATGTATGCTATTTTACTGAGAACAGTCACGTATGCCTTGATTTTGAGCCTTAGTTGAAGGATTAAGTGTTGCTGGGTGAGTTTTGATGATTGCTGAGTCTTCTTGGATGCTTTTGATGTATATATACACCCTCTGTTTCTGACCAGAGACTTCTTTTAGTTTATTTTTTAAGCTTTGTTCTTGTCATTCATTTACTCATTTTTTGTTTTGGGATTAGTGCATTAGGTCTCTTTTACCTTGGTGCCTTGCTTGGCTACTGTTTGTGAGTGGTTGCAGGGTCTGAGGGCTGTAGAGTCATTTATTGCTTTCATATCTCATTTATTTTAAGAAAATACAAAAATATTTTTGCTTTTGCATACTTATGCATCTCTTGCATTTTGCATTGGCACGGTACTTGCATTAGGTTTCCTTATTGAATTATAGTCGAATTTTCATCTATGAATGATTGCATTGACATTTGAAGGAAAAATATTGCATCTCATGTAGTGGCATACCCTGTTTTTCATTCCACACATTTCACTTGGCATTGCTTGTTAGGTGTGCATATTTACTTCACTGTTGAGTCATGGCTTCATTAGTTGCACGACCATTTCCCTTTAAGTAATCACAACCAATTAAAATCAATGCTTAATAAAATGAATTACACTCTTTTCTTTTATAGGGTGCATCAACAAGATCAAATTTTAGGGTCTTGGAATAGTTAATTGTGAGATGATTCACCAATACCACTAAAAAAAACAAGTAGTTGTTTGTCCATGTGAGAGTGTGAAACCATTGATATAATTAGTGTTTCTGAGGACACTCCTCTTAAATGAGAGTTAAACACGAGGCGGTGCACACGATTATGATTGGGATGACCCCTGGTCATTTTCTATGAGCACCAAATATATTTCCAGGATTGTATTCGTATCTAGGGGCCTTTGAGGTATGATCGATGCACCCTTAGGGTATCGGTTTGTGCTTCAGGATTCGGGCTTTGCTACCCTGCCCATATGGGCTATCCCTTTGGCGACTGTCTACCTGAGCATTGGTTATATTGAGATGACCTTAGTTTCCTTACCTAGGTATCGAGGGGGTATTTACAGAGGTTATTATGTAGGTGTCTTGGCCAAGTAGGGGTTGGACAACACAGTTTCTATATGTGTTGAAGTTGAGGGCCACCATAATTGGTTACGAACCTCCACTTGTTCTGTATGGCAATCTCAAGCCTCTCCTAGGTGAGACATACCTGCTTCATTCGGGAGCTCACATATCCTACCCTTGGTTTTCTTGTGTTTTGGCTTTAGATTTTATTAGGTGTATGCTCTGTGCATCTTAGATTGCTTAGGGTTGTGTAGCTAGATTGAGTCTTTTTTTTTGTTGAGTCATTGTGGATCTAGGTGAGACACTTCACCGTTCTCGTCGTTTAGTAGGACTTCTGCCTTCTACATCTCCTCCTCCTTTGGGAGAGAGAACCAGACAGTCTAGGCAGACTCATTATCACTTTGATTCACACACCATGGGTGACCATGAGCCTGAGATCCCAGAGATTACTGATCTTCCTCGTCTCGTATGGGAAGATGAGCCTGCAAGCACATATGGGACTCCAATATGGTTTGGTTTTCATTCGACTGCACCATCACATGAAGATATTTCATGATTCATAGATTTCACACACCTTAATCACTGATATTGGCTTATGGGTGATGAGACTCACCATGCATCTACTAGCACTAGCACTATTAGGTATGGCATGCCTGATATTGCCAAGACCGGTTCGACACCCCATGTAGGATCAGGTGTTGACCCTGGTGCTGTGCCTGGGGGAACTTCCATTCCTTTCTAGGTAGAGAGGTTTGGTAGTACTAGTCACATTACACTTTCCATCCTTGCGGTGGAAGTTTCTTCACACACACATCCTAGGCCTAGCACTAGTGTTCCCATTCGGGGACCAGCACCTAGACATGTGAATATTGGGGGCACATGTCCGTTCTACTTCTGCTCACACCGTAGTGTCACAAGGCTATGTGCCTCATGTGTCAATAGGACATGTATATTCCTATGGACCATCTTATGGACCTTCCCATGGACCATCTCATTATCCATCTTATGGAACCTCTTATGGACCTTCTTACGGACCATCTTACAGAAAAATATACGCAACTTATCGGTCTGAGTACAACCCGTGTACCAGTCTCCTAATTATGGTTTTGTAGCACCCCATTCTCACGGTACTCCAAATTACAATCCTTCCATGCAACCCTTTGTGGGTCAAATGGGAGGAGGTTACTATCCCACTGGCCAAGGCCATGGTGTATATAACAATCAACCTTATGTGAACCAGTCCTATCAAGGAGCGTGGAACCAACTGGCTCAACGTAGGCACCCTTTCCCTGTGACTTTGAATCTACATGATTTGTCGAGATTGACAAATGATCTTGTATCTCATGATCCGGCATGGACAATAGTTGCTACCAAACTTCCTTTGGACATTCCAAAGTTTGAAGGTGATTCTGGTGAAGATCTTGGTGAGCACGTCATGACCTTCGATCTTTGGTGCTCTTCGAACTCCTTGAACGATGATTCTATTTGTTTGAGACTATTTCAACTCACCCTCACGGGTCCTACCGTGAAATGGTATATAGAGTTACCTGGGGGGGGTTATACTTGGTTCAATGACCTAGAGATGAATTTTCTTGATCACTTCCATCTACCCATGCATTACGACGTCGGTACCAAACTCTTGTTGGCATTTCGGCAAGACAAAGCCACCCACATTTTGGATCACATTCAAGCGTGGCATAGACGGAAGAGATTAATTAAAGCCTTTATACCACTAGATTTTCTTCTAGAATTGTTCCTCAAGTTATTGTTACCCTACATCGCAAAGGATGTTTCCACATACAGAGTGCAAAATGAGGACCAAGATATTTTTAGGGCCCAACAGTTGGACTTGATTTATGCTCAGTCTAGGCTCCTTTATGAGATCATACCTAATGCTCCACGATCCAATTTCAACCCCAAGTTTAAACTTGGGCCACATGATGATGGTATTTTTGGCTCCGCAAGTACCAAACCTGTGGACTTGGTTACGAAACAAGTGTGCCAGTTATCGCTTAACTAGTCTGCGTTGAGACAAGCTATGACTTCGTCTCATCCTACCCAATTGACGGATGTACTTTCAGTGTAATTTTCGAACCTGAAAGGTAACTAGCAACCTGGAAGGAATAAAAAGAAAGGAAAAAATAATCGAAAGGGTGGGAATAAAAATGATAATGATAAAAATCACAAGAACACAAATAATGCTGGGGGGGACCAAGAAGCCTAAGCGAAAGGAAAATATTCCTTGCAAGTTGTGTAAAAATGACCACCTCACTCACTTGTGCCCTCGAATGGAAGATGCCTCGAAGTTCATAGCATAGTGCCCAGTTGTGTTCACAAATCCTTTACCAAATAATCAAATTGTGAGCTCAAGGATTGTAGATCCTGGTTGTGCTTCTAGTGGAACTCAAAACTCGTTGGATGCCGCGAGTGGCCACGGTTGTATCAACATGGTAAACGATACGAATGTTGTGATGTGTGTGAAAGACTATGGTACGTCACAACCAAACCTTGGGAAATAACCTTCTCCACCTGAGACCTCTTTGCGAATTGAAAAGCCTATGGATAAGCCTGAAGCTCTGCCTTGCATTCCTAAGGGAGTTTTAAAGTGCTCGGGGCACAATCCTAATGCCCGAGTCGCCCAGAACTATTCAATTGTCGAGGATTTGGGCCAGACTCCTTATGCGATGTCTGCATTAGAAGTTATTCAGACTTGTCCTTCGCAAAGGAAGGCCTTGTTTTTTTCTCTTAGGGTGGGTGATGATAGCTCTCCTTCCATGATAAAATTTGAAACTCATGGAATCTAGCCTTGCTTTCCTTACTATGTGTCTCTTCTGATTCACGTAGAGTGTCTAAACCACACCATCAAACAAACTGTGATTGATGAAGGCGTTGCCGCTTCCGTGATGTCTTTGGCCTATTGGAAGGGCTTAGGTTCTCCCACGTTGTCTAAATCTGTGAATATGTTGATTGCATTTGATGGAATATCATTTCAGCCACATGGTATACTTCCTTCCCTAGAGGTCCAATTGGGGGGAAGACTGTTATGATTGAGGTTGAGGTGGTTGATGCACCCCTTGACTACAATATTTTGCTGGGTAGGAACTGGATGTACAATATGCAAGCTGTAGCCTCTTCCCTATTTAGAGTGGTTTGTTTCCTTTGGATGGGAAAATCATTACTATTGATAAAAAATCTTTCCAGAATCCATGTTCAAAAGCATCATTAGGAGATTCTATCCTGATTATCGATCATTCTCATCTAGCAACTGAGAATGTGGGTGTGGGCATGTATCCTTCTCTCATGGGAACTTTTAGTTGTCCTGCGCCCATCCTTATGATTGGGTCTAATCTTGGTAAGGCTTCAACCTCGTTGAATTCGGTCTCCTTTCACACCTCTCATATGGAGGATCCTTGGATTCTTCTTTCATTGAGTACTTCAAGTGATAATTCTATAAATACCGAAACATACGTGCCGTTTCCTACAACATTGGTGGTGTATCAAGCTAATATTGATCACGTTGTAGAGCCCAGTCCTTCCTCTTTGCGAACGAAGGAGGAGGACCCTTATCTGTTGCCTGCTTGGGAAGTAGAGTCATCTCACTCTCAAGACTTCCTTGATGATGTTTTTCCATCGGATGAAGCTATTCTTGAGGCTATGTCAGGGATAGAACAACCTTGGGAAGAGTTGCACCGTAGATTGTATTTCCTTCCTAAGCTTGATCGGTTAGAGTGTGATGAATTTAGGGCGATTCTAAGCGAGAAAGTTGGTAGGCCCATGGTCCCATTAATCTCTCATAGTCAGATTGCTGAAGGGAACATGGCTAACTTGTCACCAATGATACCTATCAATATTTCTCGTGTTCTTGGTAAGATTCAGAACGTGTACATTGAGGCGGATTGTTCCCCCGATGAGATTAACGAGTACACTGATATTTTTAAGGATTTTCGTAATGTTTTCACTTGGTTGTACGAAGAGATGCCTGGAATAGACCCTTGCATTGTCGAACACGAAATCAAAACCTATTTGGATGCCAAGCTGATTTGATAATGTTTGCTTGCCATGAATCCTAGGATAGAGAAGCTGCTCAAAGCTGGTTTCATCTATCCCGTTCCCTTGATGGAGTGGGTTTCAAAACTCATTTTGGTGGATAAGAAGCAGGGAACAATCCGAATATGCACAGATTTCCGTGATTTAAATCGAGACTGTCCTAAAGACAATTTCCCTACACCATTTATTGATCAAATATTGGATGAGTGCACAGGAAGTGAGGTTTTATCCTTTCTGGATGGATTTTTTGGATGTAATCAAATACAGATTAAACCCGAGGACCAACATAAGATTGCATTTATTTGTCCTTGGGGAACTTTTGCATATCGAAATATTCCCTTCGGCCTTAAAAACACTGGAGCTATGTTTCAACGGGCCATGACCTTTTCCTTTCATGATCTTAAAAAGATTATTGAAGTATATTTGGATGATCTAGCTTCTCACTCTCGTTTGAGAGTGCATCATCCTTATCATTTGAGATTGGTTTTCGAAAGATGCCGTCATTATCAAATTCGGTTAAATCCTCATAAGTGCATCTTTTGTGTAAAGGTTGGTCGGTTGCTAGGATTCATTGTGTCCAAGGAGGGCATTAGAGTCGATCCCTTGAAGGTTGAGGCAATACTTCAATTGTATCCCCCGCGTAACATTCGACATCTTCAATGTTTACAAGGAATGGCAAACTTCTTGTGAAGGTTCATGGTAAATTTTGCCAATTTGATCAAAGGTTTCATGTGTTTATTGAATAAAGACACCCCTTTTTATTGGGATGAGTGAGGCCAGGAGTCTTTCGATTCTCTGAAGAAAGCCTTGGCATGGCCCCCGTGCTTAGTCCACCAAACTATAGCCGTGACTTCTTGATTTATGTTGCCGCGTATCAAGAGGTGATTGGTATGGTCTTGGTTCAAGAGGATGAGGAGCTCCATGAGCATGTCATCTATTATCTTAGCCGAAACCTTATTGATGTGGAACTTTGTTATACCCATGTTGAGAAGCTAGAATTAGCCACCATCCATGCGGTTCAGGGTTTGAGACATTACATCCTCCTTCACCAAACTTTGGTCGTAGCTCACATTAATCCATTTCAATTCATCCTCACCAAAAGGATGATTGGGGGAAAGTATAATAAATGGATTGTGATATTGCAAGAGTTTTATCTCGAGTTTGTTTTGGCAAAGTTGAAGAAATCATTAATTTTTGCTGAGCTCATATCGAATTTTCCAAATTTGGATGAAGGAGAGGTTCATGAGGATTCTCTTGTTGATGAGCATATCTTTCTCATATCAACTGCAGACCCTTGGTATTGGGATATTATTGTATATTTGCAAACATTGAAGGTTCCTACTTGCCTCTCATGAGGAGAGTGTCGACGACTATGGCACGTAGCGAAGAACTACCACATAATGGAAGATAATTTGTACCACCATGGGGTTCACTCCATTTTACGTCATTGCTTAGCTCATGAGGAGATTGAGGTCATGCTTAATGATTTCCATGGAGGGGCATGTGGTGGTCATTTATCTGGGATTTAGACAACCCAAATTTTTTTGAGAGCGGGTTGCTTTTGGCCATCCATATTTAAAGATTGTGTTAATGCAGTCAATAGGTGCCACCCTTGCCATGTGTTTGCATGGAATATGCGCTCGTGTCTTGCCACTTTGCATCCCATTATCACCATCGATCCCTTCACCAAGTGGGGGGTCGATTTTATGGATTGTAACCCAGCTTTGGCTGGGGGGAACCATCATATTATTGTGGCCGTTGATTACTTCATGAAATGGGTAGAGGCTATGCCCACTATCAAATCCTATGGTGAAATAACTGTGCATTTCGTATTTAACCAAATTATCACCCGGTTCAGTATTTCGAGGGAGCTTGTCATTGACTATGGTAGGAACTTTCAGAACAAAATGATGGAAGAGTTGTATTCAAAGTTAGGATATAAGCAAGAACATTCCTCTTCTTATTATACTCAAGCGAATGGACAGGTTGAAGCAGTGAACAAGTCACTTAGGTCCATTCTCCAACAAACCATCGCACAAAGAAAGACTAATTGGCATATCATGTTGTATCCTACTTTGTGGGCCTATAGAACCGCAGTCAAGACTACCATCAATTTTTCTCCCTATCAGCATGTGCATGGGGTGGAGTCAGTATTACCGGTTGAATGCGAAATCCCTTCTTTGAAGCTAGCTGTGGAGCTTTTACCAAAGACTTCCACATTGGAAGAACGTCTGGTCCACTTGGAGAAACTTGATGAGCAGTGTCGAAATGATTTAGTGGCTCTTGAGGTTAACAAGTGTCGCGTTAAGGTCTGGTACGATAAGTCTGTCTGTCCTATGAGGTTTAGTTAAGGTGACTTGGTCCTTTTGTGGGATCAAGCTAAGGAACCCTTGGGGGCATGAAAGTTTAACCTGATGTGGCATGGTCCTTACGTGGCCAAGCATGTATTAGATAAAGGTGCTTATGAGTTGGTCGATTATGAAGGGACGACCTTGGAAGAGTCTAGAAATGGGCTCTATCTTAAGAAATACTATGCATGATCTTCAGCCAAGGCTATTTTTTTGTATATTATTGTACATTTTGTATAGCGTAGTTTGGTATTTTTATAGTGACCGGGTTTGTTGATTAGCTTTCGTTTGTCATGGCAGATGTCGATGGAGTGTTCAAGTTACATAGGATTCACTGATGGTGTTAGCCACCACACTAAAAAATCAACTTCGGCTGCTTGGGTAATTTATACTGCTATGGGTCAAGTGTTGTCTTTAGGAGGTGTATGTTTACGACCTTCATCAAACAATGTTGCTGAATATAGTGCCGTGATTGAGTTATTGCGTGGTGCCATTTCACATGGTGTTGTTTCTCTTGAGGTACATATTGATTCGCAGTTAGTGATCTCACAACTTAATGTCTTGTATCATGTTAGGGATCCGACATCGTTACGAATATTCTTGCGTGTAAATTGCTAGAACGACAATTTGAGAACATAACATACATTCACATTACAAGAAATTTTTACCAAGTTGTTGATTCATATGCTAACTATGTACTAGATTGACATTTGTTTCACAGACGATAAAAGCATTTCACAAACACATTTTACACATGTAAATAGAATAATAATCGATCATTATAAATACTTTTCATTAAGTCCAAAAAAAGTGACATCATAATACATAAGTGTCATATACAAAATTGGGGCTTCTGAGCCACCAAAATATACTACACGGTCATACAAAAAATATACACCTAGGTCTCTAAGATTGACGTGGAGGAGGGTGCTGATCATGGTAGTACACCACATCTCTAGATAACTAGGGAAATAACCGAACCCATGTCCGTGGTACTCCAACCACCTGGCCCTGCATGGCCTCAGGTAAGTCCTCGGCTTGCGCCATGGGAACCCTTTGTGTTAAGAGAATGAAGTTTGTGTGGATACTTTGGAGCGTTCGCTCCGCATCCACACCCATGATCTCATCGCATCTTCCCCTCCGTCGATGACGAGGAAAGCCATCTGGCCGTCGTGGTCCCGCATCTGCATGTACATGACATAGTATCATTATAGGTCGTCACACCAAAAACATGTCTTTTTATTTCATATATAAAAAAACAAAAAAAATAATTATAATTCAAAAAAAAAAAGTGAGTTGGGATTCGTTACCTATGTCTCCATATGCTACTCCTGGTGGTAGGGGCATGTCTGTATCTACATGGAAGTCGATCCCTACATAGGGATAGTCATCTATGGCGATGATCTGTCTCTGCCACTAGAGAAAGAAGTCTACTGGATAGGGGTTAGCCACCCTTCCCCCTCCCAGTATCCGCATGACATTGGCCCAGTGTAACTAAATAAGCCAGATCCATAACTCCATGTGGAGAAATGTCAACTCTAGGGCTTAGCCCTGGCACCCGCTCGAAAAAGAATGCACTCAGTATGCTTCCGAACCCAAAATTCCATACCCTGCCCATCTTTCAGCCACTGAGTTGTTGCTTCATGTTTCTTAGTAGCGAGGTACTCCAGTCATATATCGTAGGTCGTGTGCACTCTACGCCATAGAACATCATTGGCTTTGAGGCCTGGTGGAGTGATGTTAAACCTGCGATCCTGCCCAATGCCAATAGTATGGCTTTCATCCCTAGGTTCTAGAATAAGTTTGTCAGGATTTTACTCCCAACCTTCTTTGTATCGAGAAGGAAATACACAGCTATGTACTCCTCTATAATCAACCTGCCTCTTGGCCCTCGGGATTGAAGGTTCACCACCTCCCCTCGATGGGACAAACCTGTGATAAAGTATATGTCCTCAACCTTGATGCTGAGTGACATGCATCTAACTGAAAGGTCTCAGAGTTTGGATCCCAGTAATCCAGTAGCAGCTAGAGTAGCCTTGGCCTACCCTCAAGCTTCTAAGGTGCCAAAAATTATATAACCCACAAGCCCTCAGTGCTTGTTGAGCCATGAGATCAGCCTGCACATCCTCTTTAACATCACCATGTTCTTTCTCTCTTCATTATAGAACCATCCTGCACAAACATTTCCAAGTTTCATGAGTGTTTTCCCTTGAAAATCATGTTTGCGGTCCTGTACGCGACTGTTTGCAAAACAACCGCATATGTACGTGAGTACCATGGTCTTTTCTGCGTATAGCTAGCCCTATACACAGAAAAAGACCTGATTTCTGCGTGGGGCAAACACACTATTTGGGATGGCTTAAGTAAAAAACATTGACCATTAAAATTAAAAATTGATGCATGAAGTTGAAAGAGGAGGGCATGAGTAATTACTTGGACCAAGAGTGGAGTGATTTCGCTGGACGATGCTCCCGGAATCAACTCTTGAAGTTCTGGATACAAAAGCACTATGGTGGGTGAATTTTCAAAATGATATGAAATTTTTTATTTTTTCACTATTTTATAGAATTTTTTTTAAAATTTTTACCCACTTCCTATAGTTTTGGACCGTTTCTGACCATTTTGGACCGTTTGGACTAATATGATGTTGTAGGAGCCCATTTTGAGTGTGGTTTGACTAAGTCTTTGATTCGTTCATTCGTATTACATGTATCATGTCTAAACTGGCATATAGGTTAGGATTTCACATCCGCCTGCATTTTGCATGACCTTATAAGCGTTTCATCTTAACCTTAGGTACGAACCCATTCCATGATGTCACGAAACCTTCTTGCTGTTGTTAGAAGTGGCGTTATGTGAATGGTAGAGCTTTCCTATACATGGGTTCCCTAGTTAGATCCTCTTTTTCATTTGGTGCCGATGCTGAAATTTCTCCTTTAGGTTATGGGAGTCCCTTTTTAGTCCCGCCATGTCTTTGAGCAAGAGATTCATACTCCTCTTGAAATTTATGCTAGCCATTCCCTCGGGACTCCCTTGTATATATCAAGTTGTAATTGCATTTTCATGAGTTTTGCTTGCCTTCTTGAGCTTTATGTTGGCTCCCTGACTTTGAGTTATCAACCATATAGCCCGAGCTTGTCTCATCTATAGCCAAGCAGAGCCTTTTTACATATGTTTTGCAGGTTCATCACCCCTTTTACCAGGAGGAGACCTTCCCCTGAGTGTTGTTATACTACACATATCTCCTTGCATTTAGTATAGGCATGTTCCACTGCTTGGAACTAGTTTGCTTGTCCCCTAACAGTCATATCCTCCTAGATTTGTACTATAAAGCACTATTATTCTTTTTCAAGCTTTTCAAAATATTTGAAAAGTCCAAAAAAAAAAAAAAGCCAGCAAGAAAAGATGTTATCTTTGGCAGCAGTTGAGTCGTGTCTCCTTTGAAAAGAGAACTGTATATCACATCCATTGGTTGGGTTATTAGTTTGACTTTAGGAGCTATACTTGTTACTATGAGTTTATCTCCATCGATTGGTTAAGCTTCCAGTCCCTATGGAGCCTATGTTGATACCTCCTGTGTCATAGAGATGTCCTATTTTGCATATCGATTCCATTCTGCCTACCTTCAGTCACCATTCACCTTATGCTCTTGTTCGAAGGAAGTTGAAGCATGAGTCGATCATTCCTCAGTTATATTGACTTTGCATGTTGGCCATTTCCTGGTACTGTTACTGGTTTGTGCACATCTTGTTCAAGTTATTTCACATTATACAACATTATTGAGTGCCTCGTGTTGGTTGATGGGGGATGCCTTAATTCCCTCCTTCTAGTGGATTCCATTCCATCGACTTCAGATCATTTATTCTGGAATAGGATTCTAGAGTCATTTGAGTGCCTTGAGACTTACAGTCATTAGTGGTAGGTTCTCTCTCCATCGACAGTTTTTGGAATACATCAATGCCCCCTGATCGATGGATTCTTCCAAGTGTTCGACCTCAACACATCTATTCACACTTGTTAGATTACACTTTGTACCTTGATTCCCATTTTCATTATCGGTGGGTGATCTCGATTCTGTTAACGGTATATATCAATGACCTATAATCAGACGATGGACTACTATTCGCGACCTCGACACATCTATTTGCATAGTAGGACATGTACCTGTAGCAGTTCGGGTAGAAGACCTTCCAGAGCGGTGGCAGTCCATGTATGCTACCTACTTTATCATGCCAGTGTTCATGGGATATCAGCTCTCGTGATTTGATCCCAATGTATATTAGATATCTTCATCCACTATGGATATCTTGATCTGTTGTATATCTTCAACTATTATGGAGATATTGATCCGTTGTATATCTTCATCCACTTTGGAGATTCTAATCTATTGTATATTGTACGTGGCGATGACCACACATGCCACATTTTGTATATCATGCCTATTCATGGCCATTGTACTCTTATGTATCCAAGACTGCTATATGTATTTGTAGTCACATGCAGAGATTGATCATGGTACTATACTGATGAGTGGCTGGTTCTTCCACCTAGGTATTCATTACTCCACTTTTGGGATGGATTTTATAATGTATTTCAGCCATCATGTCACCCCTCTGACCTGGCACATTAGGGGGCATATGTTATAGCTGATTTTACCACACATGGTTGATCACATATTTATGGCCTTCCATGTCCCTTTGCAGACTCTTTAAAGCCCATGGACTTATACTATACTTTGATGTTCCAAGATCATCCCTAAAAAACACCTGTTTATTGCTATATGCGACTTTTAAACCCATACCCACGTGTACACATGAATTTTGACCTCAAACCCGCATACATCGGGATGTGTTGCATAAATCCAAATATTTTTGGAGTTTTCCTCATATGAGTCCGAAGATCTTGACTCTTGGCTTTCCATATTCCTTGAGATTGCTCGGATTCAACCCTCCATTACCCTTTTGGAGTGCTATATAAGGAACCCCTTGGATACATTGAAGAGGGGAATTGAAGAGAAAAGAAACTATAGTCCATTGTTGCCTTAGTTTGCTTATACTTGAGTCTACATCCCTTTGTCCCTTTGGAGCACTTTGTGTTCTTCCCAAGCTTTCCTTTGCTTTGTGAGCTTGCTATCGAGAGATGGAGGATTGAGGTGGTGGAGGACCAGGTGGAGGACTCAGTTTCTTCGGTTCGTAGACGTGCCAACAGAGGTTGTCACTATTGTAATCTATGATTTTATTAATGAAAATATATTTTCATGTCCAATTATGTGCATTTGAATATGAATATTGAATCCATGGATGTATTTAATTGCTTATATATTGTTGAATATATATGCTAGAGTAGGTCTAACACATTATCATAGAGCATGCTTGTCCTTGTTTGCTGTTGTTGAGAGAAAATTGCTAATGCAAGCATGAATTGGAAAATCTCATCAGGGATATACTTCAATAGTCCGGAACAAGGTACGATTGACATTATTCATTCCACCGGAGTTGTAATTTCAACATAACCTCAGATAAATTTACAACAGTAGCATGCATGTCCCAATGTAGTTCTTAACTTCTTAACCGAGGTTGGTGGAGGTAAGTCCACAATGATAACAATCTTCACAAGATCCATCAACGACCCTTTGTAAACAACATGACCCAACAATATACCAAATGGAGCACAAAAAATACATTTCTTCAAATTTAAAGACATCTGGAACTGTCTACAGTGTTATAACATTAATTAGAGATTTTCAATATGATTCTTAATTAACCCATACATTGTCCAGTCATCAAAGTATACTTCTAGGACTTTATGAATGAATTCTTTAAAATAAGCAACAACTATCCTAGAAAAAATAGCAGTGGCATTCTTAAGAGTGGAAGGAATTACAGTATACTGGAAACAACCTCACTCTCTCGCAAAGGTGGTTTTATGTTGATGTTATTTTGTAATCCTTGTTTGATGATATCTCAAAAATCCATCAGTGAATGAATATATTTCTTGACCTCCAACGCTCTTCTAGAACTTAATTTGTAAAAGGTGTAGGGAAACGATTATACAGGCAAGTGTCATTCAATTTTTGTAAGTCGACACTAATGAGTACTTGACCAGTATTCTTGTTTTGGAAAGCCATGGGACTGATCCACTTCAATGCTTCAATAGGCTCGGTAATATTTTCATCCAACATTCTATCAAGCTCTACTTTGGCCTTTTATTTTTACCTTGAATTTAGTCAGTATGGTCTATGCTTTACCAGTTTAGAAAATAGTTGTAATGGAATGTTCATCTCACCCAAGTGTCCAATAATTCCCTTCATTTCATAAAACCTCATAGGAAACAAATCTTGGAATTCACACAACAAGTCTTTAATCTTTCCAACAGTCTCATCATCAATGTAATCACCAATATTTGCAAACTTAGGGTTATCGGGATAACTAATATTTATCTTCTTAATCTTCAATGGCTTCAAACATTTGTCAGATGACATACCAGGACCCTCCAAAGACCAACTTCCATCTGATTCTATAATATTTATATCTCTATGGTTATCATCCTTAGGTTCTACGAAGATGTTGTAACACTCCATCATGTTTTAAACAGTTGCAGTCCACTACAGGCAACATGAGACTGGTACTTAGATTTCCCCAAAAATTATGGCCTTGGTTAAAAAGAAATATGATGACTTCAAGATCTGAATAAGTGCATACACAATATCTTGCTGATGTGGCTCAAGGGATAGCCACAATATTGTGTTTGGGGCCTTTTGGTAGGCGGTTTTGATGCACATGGTGTGATAGCGACAAAGGCGAAAGAAGACTCTACGAGACAAATATGTCGATAAGGCTTGGATTATTAGTATTTTTGGTACTTTTGGTTCGAGTTAGTCAGATTTGGACCATTTTGTAAAGGAACAAGCCTATAAAATGATTTAGAAATATAGTAGAAATATATCTTTTTTATATCAACTTTTACATCATATTTGGATATGTCTTGCGAACTGTTTTGGTATTAGGCTATCGACTAGGAGATGTATTTCTGAGATGTTTTTCGATCTACAAAAGATTAATAAGATGAGACTATTGCTGGAAATTCTGTGTGTTCTGTTACAATGCGATATTTGATATTGTGATTGCTATCTCTGTGGTTAATTGCTACGATATGAATGATGTATTTTGCGATTTAATGTCTTAATGTTTTGCTTATGATGAGAATTCTTCACATGAATGATGGATTTTTGTATGTCGATCTATTTTCTGCATAATGAACTAGGGTGATGTTAGATCTGATAAGGGAAATAACAAATGAATAATAAAACCCTGTTCTGAATCTTTGGGTAATAATGCATCTGAGAAAGATTAAGAGCACATTTCCTCTTTCCCTCTGCAGAAATGTGGTTCCTGCAACCCCCTCTCAAACATATCGGGTGAGACCTCATCTTCTTTGCAGGTGTTGCTAGACAGGGTAAAACCCACCTGGGTCAGTGTTTAGGGAGATTGTGGTGAAAAGGGTGTCGACAGTGTGTGAACCCCTGTTAACTGAAGTGAGTCAACAAATGGTTCTGTTGCAGGGACCATAGTGTGAGAACAAAGAGGACATGTTGTGGGATCTGACAAAACTGGAGATTCAGGACTGGTTCGATCAGAAGGCCCAAGAATTCACTGCAGAAAAAAACTAGAGTTCCAGTATAACAACATAAGAGTGGTTGGGAAGACATATTTATTATGATATCCATGAATATTTATTCGACGAGTTCTTGATTATCTTGTATGAGAGCTTGGCACAACTGACCTACTAGAAAATAAATTTCCAAGGAGGTGAACCTACTTGCTGGACCTCTGAACTGATCCAACGAATGAAATAGGTAGACAACAGGGCATCAAGGGTTGTCGAAGTGTGGCTCGATAGAATTTTGGAAGGATATATCATTGATTTTTCTATCGAAACAACCAAATCCTATAGCGACGCAAAAAGGGAATTCTTCAAAGGACCAAGAGGTATATTTCTATTATCTTTGAAATTGTGTATTAAAATGCTTATCTGTGAAAAGGGTATATTGAAGATAAACTTTGACGAGTAGAGATATGTTGTGGAGAGTTTACGGGTACTGTAGAGGCGAGGGTTGGATGGAATGATACAGATTAGATGGATGGGAGTTATGATGAAACTGTGAGGGAAGTCAAGGAAGAGTGTGGTCTTCTGCGAAGTGGGGTAAGGTTCCAGCAAGAGAAGAGGTAGAGGACTGAGGAGAGTCCTGGTGCAACTAGAACAAGAAATAGAAGAGAATATCACAAGGGACTAAGTGATCCTACAACAAAGAAGGAGACAACTAGAAGACGCCTGAGCCTTTGGAAGGACCAACCCAAAGAAACAATGTACCTACACCTCCGTGCACTGCGCCACAATAAGGAAGAAACGCCAGATCATCACAAGACTTCCCTATGTATTATCACCAAAGCAATAGTAGTGGATCAAATAATATAGGAAGAAGGCCCAGAATGGTAGGAGATGACGTCAAATTACCTCTATTCCATGGGAATGTGACCAAAGATCCTAAGCAATATTGGTTTCTCTGCGAAGCGGTATGGACTGTGAAGCAAGTCCAAGATGAAGACATTAAGAAGGGACAACTTGCGACAACTTTCTTAGGTCACACATTATATTGGTATATGAAGTTCATACAAGTACAACTAGGGAATCCGCAGAAAAATATAGCACATATTAGGACCGGGTTGATTGAGGAATTTCGAAAACTCAACTTCGAGTTGCAGTACATTACTGAACTAAAGGAAATCAAGCAATACCCGAACGAATCAGTATGGGACTTCGATCAATGATTCAAGACGCTGATGGGAAAAGTTAGTTTCAGAATGAGAGACGTACAACACAAAGAATGGTTCATTGCAGCATTGATGCCACATATCCAAATGCCATTAATGCAGCAAAATATTGCGACATAGGCTGAGGCTCTGGAGATTGCGATGAAGCTAGAATATTCACTAGTGGGTGAAACTAGAGTCGGAATGAATCAGATCGAATCATAACTAGCGAATCTGAAAATCCAATTGCAAGTATCAAGAAGGGAAAAGACATTCGTGAAGAAGTGTGCTTTATTCGATGTTGCACAGAAGGACATCATAAAGATCAATGCCTGGACTTCTGCAATTACCTACAGTCTGGTGCTCCCAATCCATTAAGTCAAGGCAATTTTCCATGGTTTCAAATCTGTCAAACTCGAGGATATCGACATGAGGAATGTGTATATCTCCAAAAGGTAGTATCGAAACCTGCAAATTTATTATGTAATTTTTGTCATTCTATTGGTCATGAAGAGAAGGATTGTAGAGCATATGACCTGCTCTAAGAAAAGAAAATGGATACGTACTACATGAAGGGAGAAGAGCACCGATTAGCAGAGAGACCACCACCACAACAACCACCACAATTTGTGCAATAGTAGCCACAGTTTGCTCCACCGCACCCACCGTATAATCAAATGCAGTATGCTCTACAACAACTGCAGTATACTCAGCCGCAATATACTCAACCATAGTATGTTCAACCGGATCCAAATCCACTACAGTAGCAACAGTTTAATCAACCACAGTACCAGCCACAAAGAGGATTTCATGGAGGACGAAATGGAGGTTTCGGTCGAGGAGGAGGATGAGGTCAAGGACCTGTGTAATGCTATAATTGTGGAGTATTGGGGAATTATTAGTGCGATTTCCCAAACCTTCAATCACAATGTACATAATGTACTACTGTAGATCATACTTTTGAAGATTGTCCACAACAAATCACAAAATGGAAAGCAAAGAATGTTCCACCACCGCAGAACCAGAACCAGAATGTGAACCCAGCTACGAATCAACCTCAAAACCAGAATCAAGGGCTGAATGTGGGGAAATGTTGGCAGAACCCATGATGCAACCTGTAGATGTTGCGGTCATAACTTGAGGAGGTGCGAAAATAGGAGATGATGGTCCAATCCTGCAGATCCGATTGGAAGCTCGAAAGAAGGTGCAATTTGATGTCAACACTGAGAAAGATACGTTCTTTGATACAAGAGACGTCATCAAAAGCGATATGGGTAAGTTACCTATCTACAAAATGCCACCTGCTTTTGATTTGACACTTGTAGCAGGGCCATCACAGAAGGGTGGAACGTTGCAGAGTTTCCTAGAAAGTTGTTTATCGCTAGAAAAATATCCTGATGCGTTAGACAAGACCACAAGTCTACTATATTGACCGAAGAAAGGTCAACAATACTACGCTATGAACTACTTGCACAAGAAGAAAACTGGAAGGGCAATGAGAATGGATGTCTAAATTGGTCCCTATGATGTGGACTCAGCCATCTTGGATCTAGGCTCGAATGTCAACATTTTGACAAATCAGACATGTGAGAAGATGGGGAAACCACAATTTTTTTGGTCTCCTTTACAACTACGACTGAAAAATCATGCTAGAGTGTCTCCAATTGGGTGAGTACAACGCTTATTGGCGGAAATAGAAGGGATGAAGACTTATGTAGATTTTGATGTTATTGAATCGTTGACGAAGGTAGCCTCATATCCCGCACTACTGGGGATTGGGTGGGGTAATGTTGGGCCAAGAAAAGGGCCAGGAAAAGTGCACAAGGATAAATCAGGTGTGCAAGCAAATGAGGAAAAGTGTGCATGAGACAAGGTAAAAATAGGTCAAGAAGAGAAGGAAGGAACCGATGCAAGAAGGTAAAACATGTGTGCGATAGAGAAAAGGCAGGTTAAGGATGGAAATAAGTTGCGACGAGGAAGGCAGATCTGAGTCACCGGAAGTGGCAGATAGAAGAGCTAAATTTGGATAGGCGAAAGTCAAGGAAGACTGCAGAAGGACGAACCAACGGAAGAAGGAAGGACAGTTTTTGCGGCTAGTTATGACCAATATAGAAGCACTGAAAGATGTTTTCGCGGCTAGATAAAGCTGTGGTTAATGTCTTCCAGGAATTTCATGACTAGGTATGGGATGAAATTTATGTAACAGAGACATTTTTGTAAGTTGTTGAGTCTATAATAACTGAGCTATACTTAGTCAATCCTGTGTGGTCTCGTAAATACTATAAGTAGGAAAAACCTGCTTTGTATAAGGGTTGGTGGTGGTTGTTGTTTAGAAGGTTATGTAAGTTCAGTAAGTTGGGTGGGCAGTAGAAGTAGAAGGATGTTGAGCCATGGATCTTGCAGTTGTGTGCACAGAGCGCTAGTAGTAGAGTAATCTGCAGCTGAGTGCGTAGATAGTAAAGTAGAAGAGTTGATCTAGGCTATGTGTGGATCAATAGGAGTAGATAGGAGAATAATCTAGAGAGCATGAGAGCAAGAAGATTGAGTCAGAAAGACATATCTCAAGAACAGTCTACAAGTTGCAGACTGCAAGGTGCTATACCCATTTCTCATGTCAGATGAAGAGCACCTTGGTGGTTTTTCCCAGATGGGTTTCACGTTATTTCTCGTGTTATATGGATGAATGTTCTTGAATGATGAATGTTTATGTGAATGCTTGCTTACTTTGCATTATTATAGTTACTATTGAATTTATGTCACAATCTGGTTTATTAGTACATGAATGAATACTTAAGTTGGTTGGAATGGTATGTATGAGTTCATGGTTAAACTGTTAAGTAAAAGTGTAGTCACGCACTGTCTGTTGAGTATAAGGAATCAGCTGTGTCGCACCAGCTATAGGGTCGTAAGGACGAGGTTGAGTCATGTGCAAGTCGTGATGCCTCACTGTGTTGTTGTCATGCAGCAGTAAAACTCCATCATATCGCCTTCGTTGAGAGCCTTGGCCATGCACCAAGGCAATATAATCCCTCGCCAACTGCGGAAACATGGTTCTATAATTTACCCATTAAGATATCTCGGGTGAGACTGTGCCTGCTTCACAGGCGTTTTCGACTGAGCTTGCTCTGTTGGGCCAATGTCTTTTGGTGTCATGTTGGTATTGTGTTGTTGTTGAACCATGGGTCAAGACAAGAAATAGAAAGAGGCCAAAAAATGGTTCTGTTTCCGGGACCTTTAACCATTTGAATTGAGGGAAATGTTGTGGAATCCAACAAAGAAGGAGATAGAGGACTTGCTAGAGTCCAAGATGCTAGCATCCGCGCAAGAAGAGAGCGTAGGATCTTAGCTGAGCATAGAAAACTAGGTAGACCAGTACATATACACTGATATTCATGAGATATTATTTGTAGAGTTCCCCGTTATACTACACGAGTGGTTGTCAAGATTCACAAGAAGATACAAAAATTTCCAGAGAAGAGAAGCCATCGAATGGAGTGATCAATTGTTTCACGAGGTAACCAATGTAAGTAACACCATCTCTAGAGCTGTTGATTTTTGGGTTGACAATATTTTGCAAGGATATATTACTGAGTTCGTAGTAGAGGCTATAACCTCATATAGTGAGGATGAAAGAAATTTTTTCCAAGGACCCCGAAGAAGGTATCTGTTATCTATTAGTACATGGATCAAGATGCTCATGTATGAGAAGGGAATCTTGCAGATTGAGTAGTTGAGTCGCATCCCACGGAGGAAGGCTATGTTGCAAATGACCTATCAAGAAAAAGGGAAATGGTGAGTTGAGATGTTCCCAGGAATTACAGAACCTGAACTAGAGGTTGGATTACTAAGGAGTGGAAGGAGATTTAGATTTGGGAAGAGGAGAAATACAGAGGAAGATCAAGGAACTCTTAGTTTGTTCAAGGAAAGAAAACATGAACTTCAGTCGCAGGTAGACGAAGGATCTTGCGATGAAGAGGAGGACTATAACCCAATTTTAGAAGGATCAGAAGAATCTGAAAAGTCTATTGAGACACCAAGGTCAAAATGCAACTACATCACACCAGGATTATCGCCAGAGGTAAGGTCTATAGTCTCATCTCCTAAAAGAGTTATTAATATTGATAGTGCTAGTACTACGACTAGCGTGCAAGAGGGAAAAACTCCATTAAATTATTCATCAGATAACCCCGATGCCAACTCAATGGCTGGGGTGGATATTTGGTTACCCACCTTCAATGGCAATGGATCAGAGGATCCAGAGCAACATTGGTTCATCTGTGAAGATGTATGGATCGTTTAGTTCAGAATGCGGCTTAAAGAAAGCACATATGATCATGACTCTAATGGGTCGTGCGTTGGACTAGTTTATGAAGTACTGAATAGTACCATTAGGAGCACTACATAATACCCTTGAAGATATACGAGCCGTGATGATCTCCGAGTTCAGGAAACCTAAATCTGAGTCGCAGTGTACCGAGATCAAGGAGATAAAACAAGCATGGGAAGAGACAGTATGGGACTTTGACCAAAGACTTAAAACTTTGATGGCCAAAGTAAGTTTCCAGATGTCGGATGTTCAGCATAAAGAGTGGTTCATTGCTGCGCTATTGCGGCATATCCAAGGTCCAATGATGCAACAAAAGATTGAGTCGCAGACAGAAGTGTTAGAATTAGCAATGAAGTTGGAAGCGTCGTCGATTGGTGATGGTGCTATAGGAATGGTATAGATTCAGTCACGGTTTTCTAATCTAACGATACAACTTTAGGACATCAAGAAAGGAAAATAATCCCACGAAGACTTATGGTGCACAAAATGCAGAATGGATGGACACACTAAGGATAACTTTCTGACCTTCATGAACTATGTATCATCCGGTGCACCGAACCCGTTAAATAGCCATGGACTACCCTAATGTCACATATGCCAGTCTAGAAGGCATCATGATGAGGAGTGTTTATACTTGCAAAAAGTTGTAAGTACCCTGACAAACCTATTTTGTAAATTTTACAAGTCAGTAGGGCATGAAGAGAAGGATTGCAGAGCATACCAGCTCATGAAGGAAAAGATAGTTGACACTTACTTGATGAAGAATGAGGGGGCTCAGGATGAACCAGCACAACCATCGTATCACCCTACATAGTTCCCACCCAATTAATATCAGAAACAGTATCAGCCTCAGTATGCACCACAACACCCATATGCGCAACAGAATCATTATCAGCCGCAATATCAGCAGAACCAGTACCCCCTGTAGCAACCACACCCGCAAGGTGGAAACTTTAGAGGCCAAGGAGGAGGAGGATTTGGTAGAGGAAGGGGTCAAGTTACATGCTATAAATGTGGGAACTAGGTCACTACGCCAGATATTTCCTAGAACCTACGAAAACATGTTCCTACTGTAAGGGACAGGACCATATTGTCAAGCAATGTCCCCAATTGATCACAAAGTGGCAGGATAGAATCATCACAGGTCCTAACCATGGGCATAATCCAAACCCAAACCCAAATCTGAACTTGAACGTTCAGATGATTGTTGCTGAACCAAGAGATACAAATGTCGCTGTCGTAACACGAGGAGGTGCTGCGACTGGGGCTGATCAGGATAAACTGCAAGAACAAATACATCCGTAGGTATGACCTACGGCGTAGAAGAAGGTGCCATTCGACATCAAAAAACAGAAGCAAGTATTCATGGACGTGCAACATGAGTTTGCGGATCCAGAAGAACCGTTGACATCAGAAGAAGTCAGGGAGATGCTTGAACAATTTCAGCAAATATTTCAGAAAAGGACTCCGAAAAAGGTTAATAAGCTTAATACCTTCTTGTTAAGTTTCTTAGTGCTAATACAAGACAAAGATGCTATTGCAGAGCTACAGGAAATGATAGAAGAAACACTAATAGAGCCACAACCTGAGAAGAAATTTAACCAGGTTGGAAATAAATTCAAAACAGGACATGAGTTAAGAATGACTGCACAGATAGAATATTATGACATGGATTACATCATGTTAGACTTGGGTTCCAACGTCAATATTTTGACGTGACAAAATTGGGAAAGTATGGGCAAGCCATGCTTGGACTGGTCTCTTGTCCAGTTGTGACTTTCTAATCAGGTGAAGGTCCTCCCAATTGGTAGGTTGATTCAAGTCCCTGTTGACATCAAAGGGTTGCACACATTTGCAGATTTTGAAGTCATTAACATTGTTGATGAAACGAACCCATATCCCGCGCTGCTCAGAATAGAATGGGCCATAGACAATCAAACCATTATCAACTTCAAGAAAAGGATACTCTCATTTGAGGATAATGAGATGAGGGTAGTGTCGCCCATTGATCCTTTGTAAGGACGAAGATACGTTGAACCTGTCTACAATGAGGGTCAGGGTGACTACCTTGACCAGATCTACAATGTGACTACCATGCAAGAATATTACATTAATCCAACAACGGATGGAAACCTGGGCTGGAAGAGTGCTAGTTCCTGCACATCTGACTCAGGGGAGGATTTGGAAAACTAGAAAAATCGGTTACATGAATTCTCTATGAGGAGATGCGCAAGGATTACGAGATCTATGTGACGGGTGGAAAATGAGTTAAGATAGCTACCCACCTACGAAGGTTTTCCTAACCTTGCAGCCTTCATAAGTGAGTTTGAAGAACTCATCATCGAGTCGTAGCGCTTTTCTACATTGGATCATGTGCTGAAGGCTACGCCTGCCAGAAAGTGGGGTACACACAAGTAGTTTATAACAAAATGGCCACAATGCAAAAGGTTGATGGAATTCAGGTTCAAGGAATAAGTCACCACCGTCAACTATAAGTACATAGGGTTGTTGAGCGCTGCTGCGCACATAAATCAATGTTAACTGTATTTGCAGCATACCCATGACAGGAATGGGTCCATCATTTCATACATACATTGGAAATGGCACCTAGGATATGGTATGCATCTATGGATTTGGGACAAGGAACCCAAGATTGGGAAGGGTTCACTAAGCAGTTTATGCACACATTTGAATTTGCAGACGAGCAACCTATAGTTGATGCTGCGCTTCAAACGATAAAGGAAAAGATATTTGCTGAAATACCTGTCGAGGAGGCCAACGCTCACCAATGCAGTGCGACCATTCAACAATGGATGGCTTGCTACAATTTAGCTGGAGACCTAGATGATGATCCGAATAACATAAACATACCAGAATCAAAAGGTATGTGTGCAGTGGAAGGAACCAGTATTTCAAGTGACCAGTTCCATAAGCCATTGAAGATCATAAAAGTAAACATTGGGTCACTGGAGAATCCAAAGTTTGCCAATATAGGATATTATTGGGATGAAGATACAGTCGCAAATATCACATACTTGCTGCACGAATACCAGGACCTGTTCCCTACCAACTTTTCGGAGATGAAGGGGATAGTGGGATATCTAGGGGAGATGAAAATACCCCTGCGACTAGATGCTAAACCCAGTAAGCAGTGAACCTACAGGTTGAATCCAAGGTATAAAGAGAAAGTAAAAGCAGAATTGGATCGCATGCTCGACGCAGCAATTATGGAACCTATTGAAGAATCAGAGTGGATCAGCCCTATAGTGATCCAAGATAAGAAAACAACTAGCCAAGTAAGGATCTCTGTCGACTTGAGGAAGCTGAATGATGCATGCTTACATGATCCATTCCCAACATCATTTACATATGAATTACTTGAAAGCGTTGGAGGACAAGATATGTATTCATTCACCGATGGATTCTTTGGCTATGATCAAGTCAAAATCGTGAAGGAGGATCACCACAAAAATACCTTGAATACCGAATGTGGATGCTACTAGTATACGGTAATGCCCTTTGGACTCAAGAATGCACCTGCTATTTTTTCTAGAATAGTAGTCTCTACTTTTAAATATTTTATTCATAAATTTCTTGATGTCTACTTTGATGATTGGACTATGTTTGGTCTAGCAAGAGACCACATTCAGAGTCTACCCATGATGCTAGCACGATGTCGCCAGTATCATATCGCGCTTAATTCCAAGAAGTGTATATTCTATGCATCGTTTGGTGTGTTGTTGGGTCACGTTGTGTGTCGCAATGGTATTTTGGTAGACCCCGCAAAGATTACAATTATTCTTGACTTACCACTACCTACATCAGTCACTCAACTCAGATCAGTGCTAGGACATACAGGATACTACAGGGAGTTCATCAGAGGACATGCAATGATCATTGCACCTATGGAAAAACTACTAAAGAAAGATGTAAAGTTTCAATGGGAATCATATTTCCAGGGAAGCTTGGATAAATTGAAGAACGCAATGGCCATTGTGCCAATACTTGTGTTCCCTAACTGGAAGAAGGAGTTCAACCTGCATGTCAACACATTCTCTGTTGCGCTCGGCATAGTCTTGACACAACCAGGAGAGGGTGCTAGACTACCTATCACATATAGAAAGTGGTGAAGAGCCAACCAACCTGGAAGATAATTTGTCTGACGCGCAACTATTTGCGATCCACATGATGGACGATCAGAACCATGAGTTTAATGCAATCATTCACTCTTTGAGAACATGATATGAACCTAAAGGAATGCCAAATAATCAGAAGAAACATTTGGTCGTCAAAGCTGCTGAGAATACATTAATCGTGGGACATCTGTAGAAGCTAGGCACAAATGAAATACTGCGCTACTGTGTTTTTGAGTAGGAAAAGCCTTGGGTAATAAGTGAAGCACATGCTAGTGTCACAGGAGTGAACTATGCTGGAAAAGAAACAATGCACAATATATTGCAAGCAGGACTATGGTGGAAAACCGTACATATGGATACTAAGAGCTTCTGCAGGCGCTGTGATATCTTCCTGAGAATGGGAAAACCCTCACGTCGCGACGAGATGTCACTTGCACCGCAGATAAACCTTCAGGCATTCGACAAGTTGGTAGTTGATTTTGTGGGACTAATCAGTCCACCAGGAAATAGAACTGGCATGTTCTACATCATCACTGCGATAGACTATTTAACTAGATGGGCTGAAGCTGCGCCTGTTAAAGATTGTATCGCTATGACTGCAACAAAGTTTTTGTTTGAAAACCTAGTCACTGGATTTGGCTGTCCAAAGATTCTACTCAGTGACCAAGGTACGCATTTTGTTAACAAAGTAATTGCTGAGCTTACTATAGAGTTTCAGATCTAGCATAAGAAGACGACACCCTATCATCCTCAAGCGAATGGAACGGTCGAAGCTTTCAACAAGATTCTAGAGAATGCATTGACCAAGGTATGCAATGTGTGCCAAGATGATTGGGATCAAAAAGTCTCAGATGCGCTATGGGCATGTCACACAACTTGTAAGCGACTAATAGGACACACCCCATTCAAACTGGTGTATGGATAGGAAGCTCTCGTTCCAATGGAGTACATTTTATCGAGCCTACAGATTGCTGCACTGATAGAGATGACCAATGGGAATGCTGTCGAATAGAGATTGACACAACTCATTCAGATGGAAGAGGAACGCTTCGTCGCAGGATTATATCAAAATGTTGAGAAGCAACGACAAAAAGCATGGCATGATCTCCATATTCGAGTTTAGCCATTCAAAGTCGGAGGACTTGTGTTGTTGTATGAAAACAAGTTTTTCAAACACCCGGGAAAGCTAAAGACACATTGGCTAGGGCCATATAAGATTGCACACATCACTGAGGTTGACACAGTAAAACTAAAAAGACTAGATGGAATGCATGTTGCAGGTATGGTGAATGGAAGTCGCTTGAAACTATACTATGATGGTCATAACATCCTTGGCTAGAATCGTGCTGCGCATGAAAAAAAAAGAGGGAGGCCAAAAGGCGTAAATTGTCCTATATCACGTCTATTACATACCCAATGCAAAGCACAGGAAAAAGTGCCAAGCATACGAAAAAGCAAGAAGCACTGAGAAAGGTGGAAAGTACTGCAAAAAGAGGAAATGACAGGTTGGCTGATATTAAAGTACGAATATCCAAAGAATATTGAGGCAGTTGTGACAGATAAGTGTCATTAATTCGACGAGATACGAGAAGAATGACGGTGTGCATTTTGGTCCCATCAGCCGTCCTCAGCATAACTGGCATAACTATGCTGATAGGTACAGCCTGCAGATCGAGCTGCCGAATTAATGAGCATCGCATCTTTCGAGCAACCCATGTGATCGATTGGACATCGAAATCCCATTGCAAGACGACGACAGAGCGTCTGGGCGCATATAGATACTATGCTTCACCATCAAGCATCCTTTTACGCATGTAGAGAGAACCAGACCTGAGTGTTTATAGAGCCAAATCCTGTCACAGACTAAGAGTAATTGAGATCCCCATTGAGAGCAAGCTATCCAACGTAACCATTATCTCGGGTTTCTCAACTGACGAAGAGATTGAATCTTGTGAGGAAAAACAACTAGAGCAACAACCAAAAATTGACCCGATGGCGAGAACCAGAAAGCAAACTGCTCCTACGGCTGCCGAAACTAGCTCAGAGACCACCAGCTGCAGTTGTAGCTACACAAACACTTAGATAGTCGAGATGCCCTAAAGAGAGCACACCTGGAGAGTCATCCCAACCTGAGATAGCAAGGAAACAGAAGGCTAAGGCCGTTCCAACTAATACCGGCAAAGCGCTGATGGAGGAAGACACGCTAGAGGAAGAAGCCATGGAGGAGGCCTCCCCACCACGTAGAGGCCAGGGTGATGATGAAGGAGATGGAAAATTCTCACATTATGTTCGACCGAGTAGAGCTGATACAGAGGAAGTGGTGCTCCCAAAGAAATCCACCACAGTCTTTCTAGCACCTCGGATCCCTGAGAATGTCCCTCTGCTAATGGACATAATGCCAAATATTGTCAAGTTAAACTTCGAGGACTTCAAAACTTGACAGCAGGAAGGTCTGAAGAGAGTGGACTATATGGTCATGGCTCAAGATGGCCTGACTGGGCCTTAGCTGCTAAAGCCAATGCAATGGGATGAGGGTGTCAACCAACCAGGGTTTATGCACCTGCTATTTATGTTGCATTTTAGCCACAATCTCCAGGTCAATACATATGTAAAGCAGCTCTTGGTCCACTTCCATGGAGGGTGCCTATGGCTCGAACATCCATACCCTGTCGACGTTGAGCTCATCTCGGCAATCACAGGGCTTCCAAAGAAAGGCCACGACCTCGTGCCATATTTATGATAGAACAAGGATACCACCAAGATAAAGCTGGCGTATAACCTTCAGCGTGTGAAAAGGGGCTTCTTGATTGGCCCTATTGACAATGCCAGTGTGCAGCTCCTCGCAAGGATCCTCTCTTATAAGTTGCTGCACAAGATGAGGCCGACCCAATGTACTGCGGGAACCTTAGAGCTTGCGGAGAGGTGCGCATAAGGTATGGTTTTCAACTGGTCGCAGTTCTTACTTAATGAACTAATTGATGATGTAGTGTAGGACTAAGAGGACCATAACCATAAATTTCACTACTCCTGGATGCTCATCTTGGTCTCATTTACCTTGTGGGAAAATCCATCCAATTATGAACAAATGGATGTACCACTACCTTGCCTTGGTGCAAAGTACCAGAACTTGTGGGAAGAAAAGAAAAACAAGATCCGCTAGAAGGATTGTAACATCATGTTCTTTTTGCACGCTGAGGCACTGCACGATGTTATCAGGAAATCTCACTGAGTCCAGGCTGCGACAGTGTGCAGGTATGCAGACTTCATCAACTTCCAGGATGATGCGCATAACATGATTTTAGAGCCGAATAAGGACCCAATGAAACAAACACACAATGTAGGGTTCATGATCTCTAACGCTGATGTGGATGCAATCGTCCAAGAATGGCTAGATGAATGATGCGACCCACTGACAGAGCCATTTCCCGAAGAACAAAACCAAGAGAACCCACCAGTGGACCAAGGAAATGGCCAAGGAAATGATGGAGGCGATGGACAAGACAATCGGTCGCAAGAAGAGGAATAAAAATATGATAATGAGGATAGGGGTAGCTCTGATCATGATGATTTAGAGTGCACACCTAGGTAAGAGAAATTCCTGACCCAACAACAAATGCAACAACAAGGACGGGAGCCCCCAAGAAAGAAAAGGAAAGCTAGCAAGATAGACAACACTAATAACTTGACTGAAGAGGATATCCACATGCTAGCAGAAGCTGTAGCTGTGATTTCCAAGGACAACCTCACTGTTCTAAAGATGCAATAGGTAAGCATAACTGATCAAGTTGGGAACCACCTCACTAAGTTGGTGGATGCCATTAACGAGGTCAAAGCCACTGTTGAGGGTGAGACATATGGCATGGATCCCAGTGTTTCCTTAGTTGTACCGGAGCTAGTGCCACTGGTCAAAGTAAAAATCCATGGGCACGCACTAGAAACAGGGATGGAGACGAGTGCATTGGATGATGTTGTCAAGGGGTTTGACACACTGCAGATTGGATTCTCCAAACTAACATTGGTTGAAGTCTATGACTTGCAGTAGGAAGCCATGACAGAGGTACGACTTAGGGAGAATGCTATTGCCTATTAGGAAACAAAAAAACAAAGGAAGGCCAAGGCGCTTAAGGCCCTCCTTAAGGAAAAAGAGTAAGAAATTGAGGCGTGTGAGCACAATGGGGTCGCATTAGCAAAAACCATTAAGGGTGTAGTCGCAGAGTTCCCGCTAGAAGTGTGCCAGGAAGACGAGGAATCAGCAGCTAAGGTTTCCTAGTTGTCGTGGATTATGGTGGAATTGAAGAAGTAGGTGGAGGAAATTCAGGCTAGGCAGGTATTGAGCACACCTCTTGAGGTGCTTGAAGAGAGAAGAAGAGAAGCGTTTGAGGTTGCTGAGAATATCACCAAGGGAGAAAAAGTACGTGAAAAGGCAATAGAAACTGTTTCCATGATTTGGGAAGTGCTTCTAGAGGATGAGACCGCATAGAGCATAAGGGAAAGTGCGCGACAAGAAGATGAGAAAATTAGCGTTGCAAAGGCAGAGATGAAGAAGATTCCCTTTCTGGAGAAGGTTACAAAGATGGCAGAGATCAAACATCTATAGCAGGAAGTCTAGGATCTTCATGACTAAGAGTGGACTAGGGAAGCTGAGGTGGAGACACACCAGTTGGAAGCCGCGCAACTCACATGCCTTATTTATCCTATGTAGCAGAAGCTTCAGCAAATAGCGCAATCACTAGAGGTAGAACCATCGAAACATTCAGTTTCGACCGTGTAGAGTAGTTGACCACATAGGCAGAGGAAGTCATAGTGGAAGTTGCAAAAGTGCAACAAATGGTGAAGGAATTCCAGGACAAGGTTGGTCCTCCTGCATAGTCTGAGCCTGTGCCAGAAACATAAGTTTTGGGGAAAAATATGAAGTTTTGCGGTAAGTATTTTTTGCTGAGAAGTCCTTTTTTTTTTCTTAGTGGCTTAGGATGAGCCACATGTGAGTGTTGGGCTCCTGTTGGGCTAGGAAAAGGGCCAGGAAAAGTGCACAAGGATAAATCAGGTGTGTAAGCAAAAGAGTAAAAGTGTGTGCATGACAGGGTAAAAACAAGTCAAGAAGATAAGGAAGGAACTGACGGAAGAAGGTAAAACATGCACGTGACATAGAAATGGCAAGTTAAGGATGGAAAGAAGTTGTGATGAGGATAAATGCGATGAGGAAGGCATATACGAGTCGACGAAAGAGGTAGATAGAAGAGTTAAAGCTAGATAGGAGGAAGTCAAGGAAGACTGTAGAAGGATGAACCAGCAGAATAAGGAAGGACAGTTTTTGCAGCTAGTTATGACCAGTACATAAGAGCTGAAAGACGTTTCCGTGGCTAGTTAAAGATGTTGTTAATGTCTTCCAATACTTTCACGACTAGGTGTGGGTTGACATTTATGTAACAAAGACATTTTTGTAATTTGTTGAGTCTGTAATAACTGAGCTGTACTCAGTCGATCCTGTGTGGTCTCGTAAATACTATAAGTAGGAAAAACCTACTCTGTATAAGGGTTGGTGGTGGTTTTTGTTGTTGTTCAGAATGTTATGTAAGCTCAGTAAGATGGATGGGTAGTAGAAGTAGAAGGCTGTTGAGCCATATATCTTGTAGCTATGTGTATAGATCGCTAGTAGTAGAGTAATTTGCAGCTGAGTGCACAGATAGTAAAGTGGAAGAGTCGATACAGGCTGTGTGCGGATCAATAGGAGTAGATAGGAGACTAAACCAAAGAGCATGAGATCAATAAGATTGATTCAAAAATACATATCTTAAGAACAATCTACAAGTTGTAGACTGCAAGGTGCTATACCCATTTATTATGCTAGATGAAGAGTACCTTGGTGGTTTTCCCAGATGGGTTTCCTCGTTATTTCTCGTGTTATATGGATGAATGTTGTTGAATGATGAATGTTTATGTGAATGCTTGCTTAATTTTCATTATTACAGTTACTATTGAATGTATGTCACAATCTGGTTTATCAGTACAGGAATGAATACTTAAGTTGGTTGGAATGGTATGTATGATTTCATGGTTAAACCATTAAGTAAAAGTGTAGTTGCACACTATCTGTTGAGTATAAGGAATCAACTGCATCGCATTGTCGTACCAGATGTAGGGTCGTAAGGACGAGGTTGTGTCGCATGCAAGTCGCAATGCCTCACTGTGCTGTTGTCGCGCAGTAGTAAAAATCCATCCTATCACCTTTGTCAAGCGCCTTGGCCACGCACCAAGGGACTATAATCCCTCACCAACTGCGAAAACATGGTTATGGCTATTACCCATTAAGATATCTTGGGTGAGACTGCACCTGCTTCGTAGGAATTTCCAACTAAACTTGCTCTGTCGGGCCGATGTCTTTTGGTGTCATGTTGGTATTGTGTTTTTGTTGAATTGAGGGTCAAGAAAGGAAGTAGAAAGAGGCCAACAACTAATGATAATCTGGTGATGATTAACTTCAAGAAAAGAGTAATGAATTTTGAGAACCATGACATGCCGATCATTACCCCATTGGATCTGAGCGAAGGTTGAATATATGTTGAACCAGTGAAGGAGGAAGTGGTAGGAGGATGGGACCATGCATACAATATTTTAGAAGACTACATCCATCCCACTGCAGATGATGAGCTAGGATGGCGAAGTTCTAGCTCCACATCATCAGATTCTGATGACGCGTTGGAAAAATAGTAGACTCGATGACACGAAGTATCAAATCCGGAAGTGTGGATGAGTCACTCAGTCATTGCGAAGGGTCAAAACAGAGGTTGTTGATCTATCAATGTACAAAGGGATACCCAAATTGAATGAGTTTATTGGTGATTTTTAGGGCATGGTATCAGAAACTCAACGACTATTAGCATTAGAGGAGGCACTAAAGGCCACTCTAGCACGATGGTGGGCGATGCGTAAGAAATTAATCGATGGTTGGATGCTATGTTTCCAACTGCTGGGAGCTCTTTTTGGAGAAACAAAGAACTATCAAGATGAGAATTATGATAAAAGGAATGATCCCAGTGATCATTTGGTCACATGTCAGACTGCGTGGGTGTCATGACCGAAGGATGAATGAGCACATGCTTTGTACACATGCTGGACGAGATGCCGCAATGGTATGTATAAGCAGAACTCCAAAGGGAGATTACAAGATGGGAAGACTTGAAAATCTATTTCATCCACACTATCAACTTTGCAGATTCTAATCTAGTGATTCATAGTGCACTTCAGCACATCCAAAATGTCATCTTGGAAATAGTTCCAGTGGCATTTCCTACGGAATCACATGGAATACCAGGGATGTAGTCGATGATGGAATGTTACAATGTGACAAGAGAACTTGACAACAGGGATGATCCAAGGAATATTCATATCACATAATATGAAGAAAGTCGAGATATCACAGCACTAGAGATGCCGATGGACAAAGTTCACCAACCTTTGAATATTCGAAAGGTTAATATTGGGACGGAGGAGGACCCAAATTTTGCTATTATAGGAGATTATTGGGATGAAGATACTATGAAAAATATTACTGATCTGCTACATGAGTTCTAGGATTTGTTTCCAACCAAGTTCTCTAAAATGAAAGGGATTTTAGGAGACTTGGGAGAAATGAAAATCCCACTCAAGCCAGATGTAAAGCCGGTAAAGCAACACCCGTATCGATTAAATCCGCGATACAAATAACAAGTGAAGGATGGGATAGATATGATGCTGGATGCAGGTATCATCGAAAATGTGGAAGATTCAATATGGATCAATTCGATGGTTGTTCAAGATAAGAATACATGTGAAATCCAGATCTATGTCGATCTCCAGAAGCTAAATGACGCATGTCTTCATGATCCGTTCCCTACAACATTTACTGACGAAGCACTGGAAGGAGTCAGTGGCCAAGAAGTGTATTCATTCACATATGGATTTTAAAGCTATCATTCGATAAATATTTCAAAATAATATCGACACAAGATGACTTTTGTGATCGAATGGGGATCTTTTCAGTACAGAGTGATGTCGTTTGGCCTCAAGAACGCACCTGCGATATTCTCAAGGATTGTAGTCGTTGCGTTTAAGGACTTCATTCATAAATTCTTGGTGGTATACATGGATGATTAGAATGTCTATGGGCTGGTGAAATACCACATTGAAAACCTGCGGCTGATGTTGGAGAGATGTCGAAAACACCAGATCGCACTGAATCTATGAAAGTGTATATTTTGTGCGTCGTTTGGGAGTTTGTTGGGGCACATCGTTTGTAAGGAAGGAATGTTGGTAGATATGACTAAGATGGTGATAATTGTTAATACACCCACACCAATGAATGTGAAACAACTCAGGGCGACATTGGGACATATGGGGTATTTCCAGAAGTTCATAAGAGGGTATGCAACAATCACAACACCGATGGAGAAGCTGTTGAAGAAAAATGCACAATTAAATGGAGTCACGAGTGTCAAGGAAGTCTTGACACTCTAAAAAAGAAAATGGTCACAGTACTGATACTGGTCTTTTCGGACTGGACTAAGGAATTTAATGTTCATGTCGATGCATCATTCATCTCATTAGGAGTAGTTTTGGCACAACCAGGTGAAGGAGAGATTGATCACCCAATTGCTTTCGCAAGACAAAAGTTGTCATCTGTGGAAAGAAAATACACCATGATGGAGCGTGAAGGATTGATAATGGTGTTTTTGCTACAATTTTTTTGTCATTATCTATTGGTAGGACACTTGAAGATGTTCACTAATCATTCCACATTAAAATACCTAGTCAACAAGCTTGTGTTGGGGGGGAAGATCTGCCGATGGTTGCTACTCTTCCAAGAATTTGATTTCGAAATCATTATGAAGCTGAGACAATTGAATGCTAGACTCGATCATTTGTACAGAATTGAGATAGGCAAAGACCAAACTAACATCGAGGATGGATTGCCTGGTGCAAAATTGTTTAAAGTTGGCATGGTCGATGATCATTATGAGAAAATTATTCAGTTTTTGTTGATGGGGAAAGAACAGGACGATTTCACCAAGAGTCATAAGAAGCAATTGGTTGTTCGAGCTGCATATTTTTAGCTAATCGTTGGAAAAATCTATAAGATGGGACTAGATGAAATTCTACATCGATACATGCCACCCCATGAGTAGGAAAGGATATTGGATAAAGCACATGACAAGGTTGCAGGAAGAAACTATAGAGGTCATGAAACTGCCATGAAGATACTCTGAGCTGGCATCTGGTGGCCAACCTTTCACAACAATGCCGCGGATTATGCAAAAAGCTGTGATGTTTGTCAAAGGGTGGGGAATCCATCACAACGGGATGAGATGCCATTAGTACCTCAGATAACACTGCAACCATTTGATAAGTGGGTAGTGGATTTTGTGGGACCCATAAATCCACTAGGAAAGAGGACAAGTGTGTGATACATTATCATGGCGACATACTATCTCACTAGATGGGTGGAAGCAGCACTAGTGATAGATTGTACCGCCGCAACTGCAACAAAGTTCCTATTCAAAACTATTCTCACTTGGTTTGTATGTCCAAATATATTGATGAGAGATCAAGGGAGTCACTTCATCAATCGCACCATTAGTGCAATGACAAAATAATTCAATATTCAACACAAGAAGAGCACTCCCTATCATCATAAGTGAATGGAATGGTCGAAGCATTCAACACGGTGATGGAGCATGCATTAACAAAGGTATGTGATACAAACCATGATGATTGGGATTTGAAAATTCTTGCGATATTATGGGGTAAAAACCATTCAATATTGTTTGTGGCCAAGAGGGATTGATTCCAATGGAGTACATTATTCCCATCCTACGCATTGTAGCAGAGATAGGTATGAGTGACAAAGGAGCGCTTGAAGAGCGATTGATGCAGTTGGTACAGATGGAGGAAGATAATTAATCATCAGGTTTCAACAACAAGTTGAAAAGGATCACTAGAAGGCATGGCATGATTGACATATTAAGGAAAAGTATTTTCAACGAAGAGACATGGTATTACTCTATGACAACAAGTTTGCAAAGAATATTGGTAATTTGCAAATGCATTGGTTAGGTCCTTATACGATTCATTGCATTACCAATGGAGGTGTGGTACAGTCACAGTAGCTAGATGGTGCATTGCTACCAAAGTTAGTGAATGGAAGTTGGATAAATCCCTATCGGGATAGCCAGGTGCAACTCCATGCTAAAGGTGTTGCATAGCTAACAAAAAAAAATGTGTGTAAGATATGATGAACATGAGGGCATCACAGTAAGGTAGGTCGCAAGAGAAGAAAAGAGGCACAAGTCACAGCAAAAAGGGAGATTGGCAACATCGAACGAGTTGCAATAGAGTCAAATTGGGCAATAAATCAGATAATTAAACCATATGGGCGATGAAGGAAGTGGACGAGATGCACATTTATGGGGTATTAGACCATTAGATTTACAGAATCGCTGGTGGATTCGGTCGATCATTGGATTATCTTTCCATGATGTTCAAAATCATTCGCACAAGTGTCATCAAGATTTTAAGAATTGACAGGGGGCGAGTTGGATTCATCATTGTGATAGTTGAGCAGATCAGAGTGAAGAGAATTAACAAAGAATAACACAGAGAGAGTAAGTGAGTGATAGTGTTACAACAATGTCTCAAGTAATTTCCAATGGTAGTGTCCATGACTCCACAACACTATGACACCGATTAAAGAAGATATGCCATATCTTCAGGGAGAAATTATATGAGCTTTTTGCAAGAAGAGGGGTGCACATCGCCCCAAGTTACAATCACAGAAGAAGAGGACCACACGAAGTAATACCGGGGACGAAGTTGAAGCAGAAGCACAGGCCGTGCCCTTTACCAATGGAGGAGAGGATTCCACAGCTAGGAAGGGGGCGACTGTAGATGACATATCTGGATATGTACTGCCGTGAAAGGCAAACACACCATTAATCAAAATATCCAATAACCAGTGGTATCCAATAAAGATTCCAACGACACCGAAGGGAGTGCACATTAAAATCAACATAGTGACATATATGATGAAAATGACTTGCAACGGTCATGACCTGTTGGAATAGCCCAAATGCACAACATATCCTTATGAGTCACAAGTGCAAGGTGATGAAGGGGTGATCATTTGTAGGCCACAACAGTGGGCTATGGGTTTGCATAGGTTGGGGATATTAGGACTCATGCAAATGCCTCATTTTGGCTGCTCGTCAAAGGCCAATGCATGTGTGAAGAAGTTGTTAGCTTGCTTCCATGTAGGATACTTGTGGATTTACACCAAATTACCAGTCACAATTGTGTTGATTTCACAGATTAAGAAGTTTCCTATGAAGGGTGCCGACTCATCGTAGTACTTTTGCGGCAAGGACAATGATAAGAGACTAGCTACCAAATTGAAGAAGAAGTACGACATTGTCAGGGACAAGCATGCATACATCATCATAACCATAAATTATAGAGCCATTTGAGTTACAACCAAGTTGTTGGCTATGAAAATGGTAAGGAAAAAAAGACCAAATCAATGTACTTTTGGAGTCATTGCATACACAGAGTAGTGCGCTGAGGGCGTCCAAATGAACTGGTCGCTATTTTTGTTAAATCAAATAACAGAGGACATGATGTTAGTTCAAGAAGGTAAGCGACCCTTCACATATTCATGGTTTATTATTTTAATTGCAATCGTGGGATGGATGGAAGCCACGTATTATCGGGGTATGGATGTCGAAGTCACCCAAGCATGCAGGGGCGCACAGTATCAGAACTTGTGGTGGATCAATGTGAATGAGCACCATATTGACTGCACTATTCAATTTTATTTATATTGGGATGCGCTACGTGATGCAGCAGGGAAGGTTCCGCACCTCAGTAAGGAGGCGACGACAAAATATCGGTGAATCACATGATTTGCGATGGGACCGCACACCATCTACATTCAAGCACGTCGCGATGGTGAGAAGCAATGGCTTACCAAATGGTATAAACTAATGTATGAAGAAGTAGATGCCATCATTGATGAGTGTTTTGTTGAGTGGAAAGTCCCAGTTAGCGTTGAGGACTTGTTAGACGTCGAGGCGGGTGCCCCACCCGACACACCTGTAGAACAGGAGAAAGCGCAGGAAAGCGACAAGGAATCGCAGGAGGATTCATCCAATACTCCAATGGATTTCGAGGTAGAAATACAATTTAAAGAAGGAAGAACGAAATGACGGTTTGAGCAAGGCAAAGGCAGCAATGCCCCAAGAATGACTGATGATAAGGTGAGTCGCATAATAGCCACAATCACCACTAAAACTAGTGAGAGTGAGGTGTAGTTGAAAGATCACTAAACTGGGTTCTTCCACAAGGTCAATAATTTGTTACAATCTTTTACAAATGTTGTATTAGAGAAGGTTCCACAAGTTGACGTGCTACAAAGAGAAGCAAAGATCAGTACACGCAAGCGAGTATGCATCGTACAAATTCCACCACGTGCATTGGAGTCTAGCAGTGAGGATGTTGACGCCATAATGCAGTAGTTCAACACCATTAGTCTGGACATCAACGAGCTTTCCATGCATGTTCTTGTGCAATTGCAAAATACAGTGAGCTAGGATCTTGTAGACCGAGAAGCAATTGTATGTGATCACCTTGTCAAGTCGCAGGAGCAAGTGGCAATGATGAAGGAAGAGATCGAGAGGATGAAGGAAGCATAAGAGGCATAGTTAATTTCAAAGAAGAAGGCCTTGGATGATTGGGAACGATTGGAGAAAGCCATGTGACAGTCCCATGCCAAGAAATTCCCGACATTACAGAAGAAATGTTTGTAGAGGCGAAGATTCTACGACTTGGACAGATTATCGCAGAGCTGAAGAAAGAGAACTAGGAGCTGCAAGTGTGGGAAGTTCCAAGTACACCACCGTAGAAGATCACAGAAGGAAAGGGAAAGATTGAGGATGCAGCTGCAAAAAATGAAGACAACGATAAAATGAACAATATTTTGGCAGATGAAACCACACAATTATGGATGCGTGTGGTTCAAGATGAGCAACTGTAGTAGCTAGGAGCACAACTTCATGAGGCAGAGACGCAACTAACATCAATGCAGGCATCTCTCAGAACGATGCCACTAGTGGTGAAGCAGAGTTTAAAAATTTTTAGCAAAGAGAAAGAAAATCACAGGAATGAAATTAGCGCCGAACAACCCAGCTGTATGAATTCTAGGACATTGACGAGCAGTTTATGATGAAGGATATGAACATGCTACACGCTACTCATGAGGGCTGCGAGAAAGTGACTGAGAAGATTGTAAAGCACTCAACGGAGCAAGAAACAAAAGAGTGCACAACAATTATCACATGAACACAGGAAGTAGTTGATGAGGTGAAAAAGGAATATGATGACTTCAAGATCAAGATCAATGCATACATAGTATCCAGCTGACGTGGCTTGAGGGAGAGCCACAAGATTGTGTTGGGGGCCTGTTGGTAAGAGGTTTTGATGTGCATGGTGCGATAGTGACAAAGGCGAAAGAATATTTTGCAAGACGAATATGTCAACAAGGTCGGATTATTAGCATTTTTGGTACTTTTGGTACGAGTTAGTTAGAAAATTAGTTATAAGTGAACCGTTTTGTAAAGGAACAAGCCTATAAAAGGATTTAGAAATGTAGTAGACAGATATATTTTTTATATAATCTTTTACATCATCTTTGGATATGTCTTACGAACTATTTTGGCATGAGGCTATAAAACAGGAGATGAATTTATGAGATGTTTGTCGATCTGCGAAAGATTAATAAGATAAAAGTATTGCTGGAAATTCCACGTGTTTTGTTACAATGCGATATTTGATCTTGTGATTTCTATCTCTCTGGTTGATTGCTGTGATATGAATGATGTCTTTTGCAATTTAATGTCGTAATGTTTTGCTTATGAAGAGAATTCTTCGCATGAATGATGGATTTTTATATGTCGATCTATTTTCTACATAATGAACTGGTGTGATGTTATATTTGATAAGGGAAATCATAAATGAATGATAAAACCTTGTTCTGAATATCTGGGTAATATTTCGACTGAGAAATATTAAGCACACATGTCCTCTTCCCCTATGTGGAAACGCGGTTCTTGCAACCCTCCCTCAAAAATATCAGGTGAGACCTTATCTGGTTCGTAGGTGTTGTTGGACAGGGTTAAACATGTCTGGGCCGATGTTTAGGGAGATCGCGGTGAAAAGGGCGTCGACAGTGTGTGAACCCCTGTCAACTGAAGTGAGTTAACACCCATATCTAATATGAAGAAGTCCAAATCATAGTCCACTATTTGGGTATTCATGCATAGTTCTCTCCCAGTCTTCCTTCTCTTATAAATGTGATTTACAACTTTTTCTTATTGAATATTTTCTTCTAGTTCTTCTAACAGACTAGATAATTTTGCCAATGTATTTCCATCCTTAACTAAAGAAAAACAAAATTTCAAGAAATTCCTATGTGTGCTTACCTTTCCTATTTCCTTCTATGGGATGAACCAGTCGAAGCGGGGTGGCATGTCGTAGACAAGCCCTTCATCGAATATTGGAGGAACATTTGAAGTTGAAGCTCCATTATTTCCTCCCATAAATTCATTCTGAGCCTCAAAGAAGATCCCTTTCTCTTTCTGCACATTAAATAGAACCTGTCGTTGTGCAGCTAGTCAGATCCTTGAGTCCTGCAGATGACTCAGTTTATCTTCTCCTGTCGCAACTCCTCCTTTGGTAACAACAACAATAGTCAGTGGCTTCTCTCTTGGTTCAGCTGTAATTGTCTAAATATTTTGGTATGCATTCCAAAGCTAATCTTGGTTCTGAATTATTTTGGCCTACCACTTTGCAATGAGCTATGGACAATCTTTATGAGAAAACTCCTGCAATAAATAATGAAAATGCACGATATAATAGAAATAACAGAGCACATAAGGAATTTTATTGATCGCAGGCCATTTCAAGGGGGCAACCTCCTTTAAGCAAGATCAATACAAAATAACTCTTGGATGCCTTCATTGGCCTCAACACTTACTTATATACTAAGTCTAATCTAAACAAATATTACTCCCCATGAATGTGGGATAATACAATATACTCATGGGATGACTTACAAGGCATATGTTTCCAACAACAATATACTTAACTAAGTAAAGAGAACGATTGACATGGGTTCCTAACATCCCCTCCCTCTTAGAAAATCTTTGTCCTCAAAGCTTTAGATGTGAAAAATGTTGTTGAATTTGAAGGAGTGGTTCCCATGTAGCATCCTCTAGTTGCATGTCATGCCACTGAATTAATACTTATGTGATGGATCAAGAGAGAAGCTGACGAGTGCCTATTGAGGATGTTCTCCACATTGAAAATGATGGATCCTTCATTATCCAATTCTGGTAAAACAATTTGTGTTCTGATGTTGGTGCAAATAACTTTCTTAAGACACGAGACATGAAATACTAGATGAATGTGAGAAGAGGGAGAAAGTTCCAATTGACAAGAAACATACCCAATATTTTGAAGAACCTTATATGGCCCATAGAACTCTGGATCCAACTTATGGTTCCCTTTGAGTTTCAGGAAGGATTTCTTGTAAGGAAATAGATGAAGAAAAAATATATCACTGACTTGAAAAGCACACCTAGAACAAAGTTGATTGGCTTGTTGTTTCATTCGACTTCTTGCCATGTGAATATTGTCCTGAAAAATGTGAAGAATATGATCTCGGTTTCAGAGAACTGTGTCAACTTCCTGAATTGGTGAGCTACTAGACGCATTTGGACGGGGCACTTCCGGTGCCTGACCATAGATTGCTTCATATGGATTCATTTTAGTTGTTGTGGTAGGAGGTATTATACCACCATTCGACTAGAGAGAGCCACTTTTACCACCGATGTTGTTGTTTAGAGTTCAAGCAACGAAGATAACTTTCAAAACATTTGTTGATAAATTTAGTTTGACAATCTATTTGTGGGTGATACCCTGAACCCATGTTCAGTTTGGTGCCGGTGTGGCGAAATAATTCTTTCAAAAAATGACTTGTGAAATTTGCATCATGGAATATTTGGTCCATGAAAATTTGTGCAACTAAGGAGGGGGAATATGGATGGATGAGGGCACACAAATGACTATATTTGGAGAGGCAATCAACCACAACCAACATCACTATCTTCCCTCCATATTTAGGGATCCATTTAATGAAATTTATCAAAATATCTATCCAATCTATGTAGGGATGGTCCTCATGTTGGGGGGGATGCTTATAGGAGGGAGAAAAATATGATCATCTTTTGGTCTTTAAGGTGGAAATCCAATTGGTTCAGCAAGGACACATGCATATCCATAAAAAAATTGTTGTAAATCCAAGGGTGTAGTAGAGATCATTGATGGTTGCATATGAATGGAATGGAGTTGAGCGATGACACCATGTGAATTCTTCTTAAGGATATTTTCCATGAGATGTGAACTGATGATGCTGAGAGACCCTGCCTGTAAGCCTTTCAATGTGTGTTTTCTCCCATTGACTAAAAACTGCATCCAAACATTAGCAAAATCCCACAAGATGAGTCCAAGTGTGTAACCATTGAGTGCCCAAAATCACATCACATACGCCTAAGTGTATGGAAAACATGTTAGAGCACAAGTTATAATGTCCAATAGAGATACACAAATTGCAACACTTTCGTTTGCAAGGTAAGGTGCCCCATTGGAAATCATGACTTTAAAGCTGGGTGCTGCAAGAATCAATGAGTACTGTAAGAGGGATATTCTTAAAGGAACCCTTGACCCGCATGGTTTGTGGAGTGGTGACTCCAACATCCTATTTAAAATGGTGTTCCTGCAACTTAAAAAATTGTAAATATTAGACCATTTAACAAATTAATTGACTAACACATTTATTAAAAAATGATATGTATTAAAAAAATGATGTGTATTAACAAAATGACACATGTTGAAATATTACCTCGGTGTTGGTTGTTTGAGCCTCGGATACAAACCACATCAGGTGCACTACTACCCCCCTCAGAGGCATTAAGCTCCTGCAAGAGTAACAATTGCATATATTAAGAATCTTTTAATATGTGTACAATATGGAAAAATTAATTTGAACAACAATAGAGTCTTTACAATGTCCTTACTTGACCACTAGCCATCCTAGAGGTACCATATGTTGTTCCATGACCATAACATGATTGACTACACGTTGTGCACACATGTGTCTCACTCTGAGGCACATGGGATGCCAGTCTGTTTCCACCAATAGATGGTCCTCTACCACCAGAAGCTGGTAGTTGTACCCTACCAGAGGAAGAGGGCCCCGCTTGGTCAATAGTTGTGGTGTGCCAGGAAATCATCTCAGCTAGCGTAAAAAATGCCTCTTGTGTCTGGGTAACCATATCATGTGCACGAGGGATGTTTGGCCTCAGTAGCTGGGAACAAGGTGGAGGTATCTGTCGACTGACATCTCTATTCCTAGACTTGGGTCGGTTTTGGGGAATCCCCATACCAGTGCCCTGGAACCCCAACATGTCAAAATAGTTGACATATTTTCCCATCACAAGCTCTGCATAAAGTTTATGGAGGAAGTACAATGGTACTTACCTATTTTTTTGCAGGGGAATATAAAAAAACATGTACCATCTGTCCATCCAATAGCACCAATCAATCGAAATAAGTGGTCTGCTTCTCTCTAGAATGTCATATGTCCTAGGAACTATAAATAGTGTATATATATGCTCTTTTGTTATTTTGAGCTTCTTGATCTCATTGTAGGTCAAACCATCAATATATTCTTGTCTTTTTGTTTAGTTGTAGGATGCTATTCTATACAAAGAATCATTTGATCTACTGATCGTATACACTATGGTCAACAATGATGCTGACAAGGAGTGACAGAGTTCATATCCACCCCTCCAGTAAGAACCAATCTCTCTCAGATGACCAATAACTCTCAAAATCTATGCATTGTGGTCCATAGTAGTCACTGCAATCATAAATACAAATAAAACATCATTAGAAAAATAAACACATGGTATAATGACATATCTAAGCAATGAAAAGTGTAAAACTAATGTACAAAAAATAACAACATAAACTGTTTATAATTTAAATTTTAAAATTGATCTTGAATTTTACAGTAAAGAATAAACATTTAACATTTTTCATCTTAAATTTATGTCATAAATTTGTATTAATTCCAATTTCCATATGCATGTGTACATCAAATTTCCTATGTGCATATGTTTATTGGGAAGCTCCTCTAGCTTATTTTAAGGCTTGGATTATGAAGTTTCATTGAAATTGTGAGGTGTTGATTAATGCCCTTGCAGGACCAACTCCCAGATTGCGGCTAGAGGAAAGGGTTAGAGCCTAGAAGAGGCGGCAGAAGGTGCTATTGATGAATAACATCCCAATATAGGCAAGGGTTTTGATAGATATGTAATTATTTGTTGTAGCGTCAATTTTTTTGGACTACAAAGTCCATTTAACATATTTTTTTATATGTAATTTGGGCCATGTATGGATTCCACTTGATGTTATTTTAGTTGTATGCATTCTTTCTATATACCCATGAGAGACTTTGCGTAATTGTGTATAGTGGATTTTATGGTTGCAAGGTTTCCACTAGATTCTATCATGTATGATAGTATGCGATTGGCATGTAATAAAAAACATCAACCTCCCTATGCATCTTGATGTTCGTAGAGCCTATTGTTGAACTTTGTTGTATTGACCTTAACCAAAAAGTACCCTCTAGTCAAGGGGTAATATTTGTTAAGCATGGGAAGCTTCTATACTTTATTTTAACACTTAGATTAGGAAGTTTCATCAAAACTATACGGTGTTTATTAATGTTCATGGATGACCAACTTCAATATTTCAAATAGAGGCAAGGGATTTACCATGTTTGTTTATGTATTTTAGGGAAGATATGAATTCTACTTGAATTTTTTTTTAGTTGTATGCAACCTTGATATATACTTGACAAAATTTGCATATTTATTAATTTTGGTTTGGATTCGTAAGGATGCTTGTGAATATACATATGCAAATAGTGAAGTTGATTTATTTTTTATGAGTAAATTGGGGTTTTGGTTTACATTGGGCATGTCAATTACTTATGCAAACTTTGCATATTTGTGAATTTTGGTATGGATTCACAAGGATGCTTGTGAATATTCATATGCAAATAGTGAAATTGATTTGTTTTTTATGAGTAAATTGGGGTTTTGGTTTCCATTGGGAATGTGAATTTTAGTATGGATTCACAAGGATGCTCGTGAATATACATATGCACATAGTCAAAATTATTTGGTTTTTCTGATTAAATTGGGGATTTGGTTTCCATTGGGCATGTAAATTCCTTTATGGGCATATCATTAAAAAAAATGGTTTCAATTCATATTAGGGCATAGAAACTATTGAATATAGGGAAATTAGCATGCAAGGATTTGGAGTAAATACCTCACAAGGAAGAGATTGATCACCAAGGTGGAGTTTGTTGGCCTTTTCTCACCCAAAATATGTTCAACCTTACTCGTTTTTCTCAGCTCGAACATGTTCCAACGCGTGGTTGTGGAGAAGATGATGGGCTTGACCTATTTTAAGCATAAAACAAGTTTTACATAACATGAGCGTGTTTTTGCACACTATAATGTGAGCACGTTTTTGTGCACTATAACACGCGCGTGTTGTATTTAACTATCCTAATTGGCAAGCATGTTGGCAAGATTGGGACTAGGATTAGTAGGGACAGGATCGCTTGGGATGTTTTCTATTTTATGGATCTTGAATGATTGGCTTCACTCTACCATTACATCTAAAGGTCCCTAAACTTTGTGCACTCACCCTAAATATGCCATTTATTTGAGTAAGAAATTATAATTTTTCTCCTAGAAGGGTTTATAACTTGCCGCTCAATGAACCATTTTAAGTTCAATTTTTTTAATTAGATTAAAAATATGATCATGTTTGAGACTAGATCCTTCAATTGTGGAATATAAGCTCGTAATCCATTCAAATTAATCTCAACTTTGAGTCACTGTTTGTTTTAGTAATAATAATACCAGAGTGAGCTCTCATCCTACAAGCCTGTAGTGTTTCCAGGCTGCTGGAATGATATCATATGCACATAGTACTAGCCAATGTTGTTGTTTCAGGAGTTATACCAGTACATGGATGAGCACCGTTGTGTTTTTATTTTATTTTACATGAAGGCACTAAGTTGAACCAAATCCAAAGCTTGTATTTTATCCCTTTTGTTTGCATTAGATGTGCCATATTAAGGTCTACTTTTCTAATTTTACTCTCCAAGAAAGAGCATACTTTCCAGCATTGGTAGGATCAACATACAAAGTGGAATCCTTAGGAGCACTAGTCCTGGAAGCACTAGCAACATCCCGATAATCAATTGAACCAACATTTCAATATAACCAGTTGAGAAAGAGCATTCTCAAAATTATTCCTAGCATTAGAATAAGTAGTAGAAGGAGCATAATGACTAGAAATTTCCATAGCAGCGGTTCCATTTGCATTATCATCATCTTTTGCTTACATATTTGGCTTGTAATACTTCAACTGGATCCTCCCCTTACTTGGGAAACCTTGATACAATTGTTTTTGTCAGTTAGTTTCAGACCTAGATTTCTCAATCCAATGTTTGGGAGAATATTTTTAAATGTTCCTTGGATAAAAAATGGAATGGGTGAGAATGGGAACAAGTTGATCTGATAAATAAGGTGGGCTAGGGAGTGGTCGCGTAGAGAAATAGATTGATTCATTTTCCCTAATGAAAAGTAGTGGGTGGGAATATAGTAGTTGATCTGGTTAAAAATAGATACCAGGTACTTCAATTTACTGAGACCAGATGATCAATGATTATAAAATCAATACCAATACTTCGATCCTACATAAGAAGGTAGGTCATGCGCATGAATCTTAGTAGAAAGGTTGTGTGAGTGAGGGTTTCAGGGAAAGAAGGGCACACATATTTCTAGTAGAAAGGAGGATACATGTGGAGTTACAATAGGAAAGGATGCCCACAATGTATTGTGAATGGAAGTTGCACGGGTCTTGCATGCAAAGAAGGTGGTTGCGTGCCAATGACTGCATTGCACACACTGTTGGGGAAAAACCTTAAACAAATTATAACATATATATCCAATGATTTAATTGTCAACATGGAGAGAGCGCAAACTTGTGAGGTACAGACAAAATATATGCAGGGGAAGAGTATTGATAACCTATTCTAAAATTAAAATTGAATCTAGGTTATGAAAACAGGAAATGACATAAAAATAAATGTAACTGCAGAAAATAAATAAATCTAATTGTAGAAAACAGGAAATTGCATAAATTAACTTGATAAAGAAAGACTGAAATTGCATGAAATAAATAATCAACATTAACTGGTGATCTCACATAAAATCTATATTGACAATTCGTAAGAAAGAAAGTGTTGAAAATCTATATTAACATGGAAGAGTAACAAGATTTGCATCAAAGCATAATCTCCATTACATAATAATCAAAAGTCCATTCTATGACTAACTCTAAACTATTCTCTACTTCCAAACCACCAGAGAGGCCTCTAACCAAAATGGGGATAAAGCCCTCCTATTTATACATGAATTCAAGATAACTAATAATAATTATAGATCCACTATTCTCTCAACTAATCCCTCAAAATCCTCAAAAAATCTACAACTCATCCCTTTAAATCCTCCAACAAATATTGGATGAGATATTCTCTCCACATTTCCATAATCTTCTCCTAGAAATTAGTGTTGATGTAATTGTAACTTCAGAATGTATTCACTTGTATATCTTATGTATTGTACCCCGATGTTTATTCCGAGATGTGTCTGTAATGTAATTGAGTCATGTCATGCCTCTATGTTCCTATCGGGAGGTTCTATAATGCAAACAAATCATGTCAAGTCATTGTGGGTAACCCTCCTATTGATCAAGGGTTAAAGTCCCCGCAGTTTCGGGGCACTAGGGTTATTAGACTCTCCTAGAAAAGTTGGCCCTAGTAGGGTTTAGTCAAGTCGGGAATTAGTATAAATAGAGAGCTAGCCTCTCTATTTATGACACACTCACTCACACTCAGTTGTAGTGCATAGCTGAGAAAGAAGAAGACACTGGGGCTAGGAAGAAAGAGGTTACTGCTGTCGGGAGATCATCTTACTGTTTTGGGGTTTTACTTTTGGTGCTGATTCTATCTCTGAGGAAGTTGCAGGGTTTTCTCCATTTATGGTTTCCCCAAGGAAAAACACTGTGTTCATTGTCTCTTGTGTTTGTTTGCTGTGCTTGTTATTCTCTTAGTTAAAGAACCTAATATAATGCTAGCTTAATGTTAAAAATCTAACAATTAGCTCACATTTGGAAGATCAAATTCCAATATGAGGCTAGGTGGTCATTTTTGAGCTAGTTAAAGTCTTCAAATACACTTGTAAGCATCACCAAACTCATCCAACTTGAAATTATAATGAAAATATGTCATTTTTCTCAATAATTAACCACAAATTCACTCAAAATACTCAGAAATAAATGATTTGGAAAATGGTAATATAAACCCATATTTATTATGAAAGTGATGAATATTAATGGTTTTATGGAAGGAAAAATAGGAGTCAGTTGATAAATAATATGTGAAATGATGAATATAATGTGGTCTTTTTGCGGCTCAACATCCCCCCCAACTTCACTGGTTGCATGTCCTCATGCAACTATGCATTGACTCTCTTTTTAACTTTTTTCTTTGTAGCTAGGCTTCACATGATGATGGTATGTAACAGTAAATCATTCCAAGATTTGAAATGCTTGAGTGGCAACAATTTTCCTTATGGTTGGTTCTTGTGTGACAACCATAAGTGTAACAAATGTTGGTTCTTGTGTTAACAACATTCGCTTGTTTTACTTATATTTTTGCTGCAATACACAAGATTTAAAAGTATACATGCATTAGGAATGATGAAACATCAATGTATATTAGAAATCCTTTTCTTCATTTTATAAATCATGCCAATATATATAGCATAGTCTAGGAAAGACATGTTGGTTAATGGTAAATGAGATGATGAATATGTAAAATGGTAATGAATAGTCCCCCCCAACTTAAGATGTATTAGGTTTATGAAAAGGAGAAAGGGAACGTAGTGAGGGAATTTTCCAAATTCATTCATTTTCTAGCATTTAAAGAACTACATGGCTAAAGATTAGAAAACAACATACCTCCACTTACCAAAAAAGTTGATGAACTATACAATAGGAATGTAGCTGCTGCTGCTGAATCATAAAGTGTGAAGTGAAGGATCTAAACTGTTGCTTGGTTGGATGAAGTAAAATATGAGAGATGAAAGTAGAGCTGTGGTACTCTCATATGGCTGAAGTATGCTGCTGTAAAATTACTGGAGTCATGCAAAAAAATATATAGTCTTCACCTGCTACAAACCCGATGGTACAATTCTTACCATGTGAATAAATGTGTTGATGTCGAACATGGAAAGAAGTCATTGGATTACCGACCACTAATGAATTTCGTTAACCAATGCGAGGCAATATCACCATTGATGTCAATGAGTGCCAAGGTACCTAAGTACATCATGCAAATTGTGAATAAATGAGCTGATGTCGAGCCACTTGCAAGATCTAATGATCAAGGGACATTGATGTATTCCCATGATTGTCAGCGAGAGAATTTGTCATTAAGACATGCAAGCCTCAAGGTACTGAAAATGAACTCTAGTGTCTATCCCCGATAAGGTGTTGAGGTCGATGGGGCAAGACTTGTTGAAAGGTGGGCCTTAAAGAATCCCACATGATTCAACACGATTTGTATATAATGAGTGGTAGGACTATAGATGAAAGATATGAAGGTCAAACAGTTTTTTACGGCAGGGATAACAAAACAATGTAGTCATGGGAAGGAAGCTAAATGGTTTTATTCAAAAGGAAATAGACAAATAGAAAATGAGGTAAATGTGTGCGGCTCAAAAAAGGTATACATGCGGGAAGTCATGATATATAAGGCAGGGAAACAATAGACTCTAACATGGATGTCGAAATAGGATTGGAAGGAGAAGGATAAGTAATCATGACATGGCGTAATTGGTTTCTGAAAAGTTTCTTTGTGGCAACAAATGTCATGAAATACGCAAGGGAAAACTCAACTCCTTCGAGCTTTCAATGGAACATTTTTTTTTAAAAATTTTCTGCAATTCTGGAAATTACTTTTTCACACCATACATTAGTCTTTAAATCTGCAAAGGGTTAGCATTTTCCTCCAACAAACTTGTAAGAGCATTGAAAATACATGAAATTATGTGCTTAATAAAAAGTTAAAATAAATAAAATGCTCTTATACCTGAAAGTAGCAATGCATATTAAGCAACCCTTCTTGTCAAAGCCTGTTTCTGAGTGACTTGCGAAAACAAGTTAGCGCAACAATCATAAAATTTAAGAAAAATTCAAATTCATTTATAATTTTAATTTTATGATTTTATTTGTTACCCAACACTTTTGATTTATTTAGAGGTTTTTATTTTTTAATTTAATTTAATTTTTATTTTTTGTAATGTTATCAAAATCCTTTTATTATTATTTATGAAGTTATTTTTGTTTATATATTTTTTAAATTTGATTTATTTACAAAAACAAATTTTATATGCTTATTTTAATCTTGTAATTTTATGCATATAGATATGAATATGCATCTTTATGTAATGATTGTGCAATAGGGAGAGAGGGTCGACCCTTTCAGTGGTCGACCCCTCTAAAAGCAAACTATCTTAATAATCTAGATTAGAGAGGAGTGTGCAAAATAAGGGATCTTTATGATAAATGTTTAGCAATTTCAATGACCATGCAGGTACCCATATGAATGGTCATGTTGTTGGAGGTCTGAATAATCCTTCAGGTTTTAAACAGATATGAAAATTGATTAGTTAAATAAATGAGTACCTGAATTACAAAGAATGAAATAAATGCATAGTCATTCGCAAGCATGGTTTATATGAAGATCATAACAAAATTGAAACAAACACCTATCTCCCCTAAACCGAAGATGTGCCAGGTCCCACTGTGCAAAAATAAGAATCAAGAAGAAGGCTTAGTTGTGATAGCAGCTGCCTTCGATTTTAAAGACACATGATTTTATATTGGACCTAATTTTTTTTTATTTTTCTTTTTTTTCTTTTTTTTTTAAAACTATTTATTGTTATATATATATATATATATATATAAACTATTTATTGTTATATACTAACTATATAAAAAAAAAGAAAAAGAAAAATGATGCTAATCTATAAATATTAACTATATGCATATTAAACGAAAGATGAATGCTCAGGTAGGGTTCATAATTCTTTTTTATTAATGTATTTTATTTTATTTTATTTTTAATTTATTAGTTTTTTTTTAATTTATAATTTTTGCAGGTTTAAGCCTATACATATCGAAAAATAGGGTTTTTTTGTACAGATCAGAAAGATAGGTTGAAGACAGATCGAAAGATGGGATGAAGGAATAGGTTGAAGGATGGATAGTTCGATCTACTAGTTCATTTTTATTATATCTGTTATTTAAAAATTTGCAGGTTTTGTATTAAAATTATTATCTAGATATATTAATGTTTAATATTTAATTTTAATGTTTAAAATTAAAATGTTTTAATGTGTATAAGCCTTTACAATTTATTTAAAAAAAGTTTTTTTATAAAGACTAAAACTAATATTTAAAATAAATATACATTGTTTTTTATACTATTCCAATTAAAAAAATTAAAAAGTGCTTTTAAATTAAAAAAAAATTCTTAATACAAATGGGTATATATGTATTTATTTGTTTGTTAAAAAAATAAAAAATGCTTTTAGATTAAAAAAAAAATCCTTAATACAAACTAGTATATGTATTTATTTATTCTCTTTTTTTGTTTGTTTTATTAATTAATTTATTTTAATTTAAAAGAAACTAATTCTTAATGCATTTTTTAATTTCTAGAATAACTAGAAAATTATTAAATTATTTTTTAATTCCTAACAAATATAAAAACAATAGTAATTAAAACTATTTAGAAATAAAATTTTAATAAATAGAAACATTAAAGTAAATTAAAATAAAGCTAATTTTCAACTAAGAAATAAAAACTAAAACTTACCTACTCTATTATAAATGAAAAATTGTAATCATTTAAGTGTAGTGAAATTGCCAGTGTAACCATCTATCTAACAAGACTAAACATAAATTCAAATCTAATTTTACAAAATAAAATCTAAGATATATAAAAACATGCGAAACTAAGTGCTGAAAATGTAAGTTAATGAAATAAAAACAAAAACAAAACTGATTTAAATTAGTACTTACTTGGATCCATCATTCGATGCATCTTCCGTTTGCAGGATATGCTTCAAGATGTTGATCACCCGAGATTCCTTCTTTCACCCTTTCAATCTCTAGTTCGAATAGGTGCTCCTCATCTGATATGCATGATTCTTTGAATGTCAATTCTTCTTTCACTTCATGAGGAGTAGTAAATATTTTAGTTGCTATCAAGATCTCTTTTTCTTGGGAAGAGGAGATCCTTGCTTCTGCTAGGGGGTGAGAGAGTTGATCTAGACTTATGCTCATTCTAAAATTATTTTACTGGAATCAAATAAAGTACAAGAAAAAAAATAAGTACATGACAAGCACAAAAACAATAGCACAAAACGAGTGCAAAAACAGAAATAAAAAGGAGCATAAAAATATGTACAAAACAAAGAATGAACATATACAAAGTTAGAAACAAGTTAGTATAAAATAAAGGCGCCCAAAAATGAAAGCAATCAAAACTGAAAAGGGAGCAGAAAATGAAAGAACACTACTGTAGAAAAAGAAAATACTTTGCAGAAAAATAAAAACACTTACGAAAAAAAGGAACAACAAGGCTTTGGGGCACCCCACTATAGTGGATGTGTCTAGCTATTACACCACAGAAATTTCAGAAATTCCGCAGTGAAGTCATCCTTGAGTCTTACCGTTTTCCCCTCCCCCTTGCCGTTTAATGTAAAAGTAATCTATCTACCTATCTAAACTCTGATCCCTTTTAGCACCTCCTTGACAACGACACAAAAATGTTGGGGAAAAACATTAAACAAATTATAACATATATATCCAACGATTTAACTGTCAACCCGAAGAGAGCGTAAACTTGTGAGGTACAGACAAAATATATGTAGGGGAAGAGTATTGCTAACCTATTCTACAATTGAAATTGAATCTAGGTTATGAAAACATGAAATGACATAAAAATAAATCTAACTGCAGAAAACAAATAAATCTAATTGCAGAAAACAGGAAATTGCATAAATTAACTTGATAAAGAAAGACTGAAATTGCATGAAATAAATAATCAACATTAACTGGTGAGCTCACATAAAATCTATATTGACAATTCGTAAGAAAGAAAGTGTTGAATATCTATATTAACATGGAAGAGTAACAGGATTTGCATCAAAGCATAATCTCTATTACATAACAATAAAAAATCCATTCTATGACTAACTCTAAACTATTCTCCACTTCCAAACCACTAGACAGGCCTCTAATCAAAATGAGGAGAGAGCCCTCCTATTTATACATGAATTCAAGATAATTAATCATAATTATAGATCCACTATTCTCTCAACTTATCCCTCAAAATCCTCAACAAATATACAACTCATCCCTTTAAATCCTCCAACAAAGATTGGATGAGATATTCTCTCCACATTTCCATAATCTTCTCCTTGAAATTAGCTCATATCTGGAAGATGAAATTCGAATCTGAGGCTAGGTGGTCACTTTTGAGCTTGTTAAAGTCTTCAAATACACCTGTAAATATCACCAAACTCATCCAACTTTAAAGTATAATGAAAATATGTCATTTTTTTCAATAATTAACCACAAATTCACTCAAAATACTCAGAAATAAATGATTTGGAAAATGGTAATATAAACCCATATTTATTATGAAAGGGGTGAATATTAATGGTTTTATGGAAGGAAAAATAGGAATAAGGTGATAAATAATATGTGAAACGATGAATTAAATGTGGTCTTTTTGCAGCTCAACATTCCCCCCAACTTGACTGGTTGCATGTCCTCATGCAACTATGCATTGATTCTATTTTTAACTTTTGGCTTTGTAGCTAGGATTCACATGATGATGGTATGTAACAGAAAATCATTCCAGGATTTGAAATGCATGAGTGGCAACAATTTTCCTTATGGTTGGTTCTTGTGTGACAACCATAAGTGTAACAAATGTTGGTTCTTGTGTTAACAACATTCGCTTGTTTTACTTATATTTTTGCTGCAATACATAAGATTTAAAAGTATACATGCATTAGAAATGATAAAACATCAATGTATATTAGAAAGTATTTTCTTCATTTTATAAATCATGCCAATATATATAGCATAGTCTAGGAAAGACATGTTGGTTAATGGTAAATGAGATGATGAATATGTAAAATGGTAATGAATAGTCCCCCCCCCCTTGCAACTTAAGATGTATTAGGTTTATGAAAAGGATAAAGGAAATGTAGTGAGGGAATTTTCCAAATTCATTCATTTTCTAGCATTTAAGGAATTACATGGCTAAAGATTAGAAAACAACATACCTCCACTTACGAAAAAAGTTGATGAACTACACAATAGGAATGTGGCTGCTGCTGCTGAATCATAGAGTGTGAAGTGAAGGATCTGAACTGCTGCTTGGTTGGATGAAGTAAAATATAAGAGCTGAAAGTAGAGCTGTGGTACTCTCATATGGCTGAAGTATGCTGTTGTAAAACTGCTAGAGTCATGCAAAAAAATATATAGTCTTCACCTGCTACAAAACCCGATGGTACAGTTATTACCATGCGAATAAATGTGTCGATGTCGAACATGGAAATAAGTCAGTGGATTACCGGACACTAATGAATGTCGTTAACCAATGCGAGGAAATCTCACCATTGATGTAAATGAGTGCTAAGGTACCTAAGTACATCATGCAAAATGCGAATAAATGAGCTGATGTCGAGCCACTTGCAAGATCTAATGATCAAGGGACATTGATGTATTCCCATGATTTTCAGTGAGAGAACTTGCCATTAAGTCATGCAAGCCTCAAGGTACTGAAAATGAACTCTAGTATCTATCCTAGATAAGGTGTTGAGGTCGATGGGGCAAGAATTGTTGAAAGGTAGGCCTTAAGAAATCCCACATTAGTAAACACGAGTTGTACATAATGAGTGGTAGGACTATAGATGAAAGATATGAAGGTCAAAGAGTTTTTTTATGGTAGGGATAACAAAGCAATGTAGTCATGGGAAGGAAGCTGAATGGTTTTATTCAAAAGGAAAAAGAGAAACTGAAAATGAGGAAAATGTGTGCGGCTCAGAAAATGTATACATGCGGGAAGTCATGATATATAAGGCAGGGAAACAATAGACTCTAACATGGATGGTGAAATAGGATTGGAAGGAGAAGGATAAGTAATCATGACATGGCGTAATTAGTAATATAAACCCATATTTATTATGAAAGTGGTGAATATTAATGGCTTTATGGAAGGAAAAATAGGAATAAGGTGATAAATAATATGTGAAATGATGAATAAAATGTGGTCTTTTTGCGGCTCAACACGCACCTCGAATGCAATAGTAGAAGCCTCTCGAGAAACCAAAGCAGCAAGATCCCTCACCTGCATTAATACTTGGCTCAAAAGGCTCTTTGCTCAAAGAAACAAAACTGTTTTCCAATACGACTTCTTACAACAGCTCGTCACCAGGTCTTGGGACACAAAATCCCAATCTCGCGTCACCTACAATGAACGAATAAAAACCAAGTATATCTAAAAAAACGTTGATTCAAACTATAGAATTTTTTTTTGAAAACTGAAAATTTTGAAACCGCCTCGTAAATTAATCCACCTATGCAAATCATATATATCCTATCGAGGGAATAATAATAGTGATGAATTATCTTGTAGTTAATGATCACTATCCTCTTTATTAATTTAATAACTAAATTATACTATTTTTTTTAAAATTAATGGCTTTATTTTATGCTATTCATATTATAAATCCAATGAGGGTTTCTTTTTGGATGAGACCTTAAGCATATAAAAGCTAAAACCCTAGGAAAACCCTGTCCATTTCAATGGGTTTTCTGCCTTCCTCAAGAAACTCGTGTTTGTCGTTTGTTCTCATTTATTGGTTCTGTACATGTTTATGAAAGCAACCATTATCCTCTTTGAAAACAATATCAATCTCAGTGGGAGAACCATTCCCACTACCATTACAAAATCCATTCTCCATATCCAGACCTCTGTCCAATGCCATCTCATACACAACGAATCCTATGTTGGGAGAAAATATCCCACATTGGCCCAGGAAGTCTCGACAATCCTCAGAAGCATGGGGTGGGATTCGTATTCCATCAAGGGATACACCTGAAAGATGACGCCCCCTCTTTTCATTACAATCCTCAACCACATTTTTGACGATACTCTGACACCAAGCTTTCCCTCTGTTTGTTCCAATGGGAGAGCAAGTGCCATGTCTTCTGCCACAACATTCATTCGATGTGTATGATGATCCATGTGCTCATTCAGGCCTAGAGATTCATAGCTGCTCACACCTTCATGCATGATCTCATTTTCGCTGACTCAAGACCGTTAAGCGAAGTAATTTTTGACACTTTCATGAAAACCCACCAGGGGGATATGAGCACTTGTGTAGAATTCTGTAACATGCTCTTTGATGCTTATTCCAAGGACATAATAGTAAACAATGCCCTATATGTCTTCTTATGCATGAAGTTGCAGGGTTTCAAGACCTCCACATGTGTATGTAATATACTACTTGAAACTCTCTTCAAGTTGGTCTACAGAGAATTGGAATGGAGAATTTACAAGGAAATGCAGGGGAGTAGATTTAGTATATTGATTCATGCTTGTTGCAAAGAAGGGAAACTAGAGAAGGCCCATAGATTGTTTGATGATATGCAAGAATTTGAATGTAAACCCAATGTTTCCACATATACTTTTATTATTGATTCTTTGTTCAAGAGGGGGAATGTATAGGAGGTGAATTTTATTCTACGAAAGATTATGCAAATGGGTTTGATGCCTGATGATGTCTTTAATACTACTTTCATCAACGGGTATTGCAAGAGTGTCAATTTGGGGGTGGCAATGAGATTCTGTGATGAGATGGTGGGAAGGGGCTATTTGCTATCTACCCTGTTTATGTGTGGGTTGTGCAGATATTGTAGGTTGGATGAGGAAAATAGATTGTTTGTGTAGATATGTGAGTTGGGATTGTTTCCTGATTGTGTCATCTATACGACGCTGATGAATGGGTACTGTAATTTGGTGTTTATGGATGAGGCTCTCACAATTTTTGATGAAATGTTGGAAAAGGGTATAGTGCTGAAAGTTGTCACATACACTATGCTTATTAATGGTTTTTTCAAGGCTCGAAACATGATGGAGGTTAAGAAGGTTAATTACCAGATGCTGAAAAGAGGCATAGGACCTGATGTTGTTACTTGCAATACAATGGTTGATGGTTACTGTAGAAATGGAGACTATAAAAAGGCGTTCAAGTATTTTGGTACGATGAAGAATAGGAATATTAGGCCTGATATTGTTACGTAGAATGCACTTATTCACGATTCCTATTAGAGGGGCCATATGCAAGAGCCTATACAGTTATGGAATGAATTGTTGAGCTGTGGGTGTTGGCCTGATGATTTTACTTTTTCAATGATGGTTGATGGCTATTGGAGGAAATGAAGGTTGCAACAGGATCTTGAGTAGTGCAATAAGATGTGGAAAGAAGGATTGGGGCCTGATGTTGTAACTTGCAGTGTACTTTTGAATGGTCTTTGCAAATCAAGCAGGATTTAGGAGACAAAAGATTTGTTTAGTGAAATGACAGGAAGTGGATTGACCCCTGATGCAATCACTTATAATATAGTTATTGAAGCCTATTGTAGGGAAGGAAATAGTTAATAGGTATCTCAATTACTAGATTTAATGGTAGGGAAAGGTATTCTGCCTAATGCAAGTACTTACAATGCCATTGTTAATGGACTTCACAAAGAAGGAAAATATCATGCTGTAGACATGATACTATATTAATTGTTGGAAACATGCTTTCAATTTCCCAACTGATTGTGTCTAGATTGATTAAAACCCTAGAGAGGGAGGAAAAATGAAGCTTCAAAACAAAGATCCTGTACTGTTAGTATTTAAAGGAGTTTAAGATGCTGAATTCAAATACAAGAAGGATAACTTTTAAAGCATTTGCTAGATGCAAGAGGCAAATACTCGTGTCATAGAAGAAGTCAGTCGACATCTTATCCGAGTCTGATGCAAGCCTTTTCTTTTCCAGGTTAGCTTTATCCATTAGTAATTCAATGCTAAGATTGATGTGTTTCTAGACAAGAAAATTATATTGAGTTCCCATTGTGATACTTTTTGGTTTTAATGCACGTTGGGGATTATAGGTTGTAGCACTAGTTTTTTTTTGGGAAATGACACTCCCACTCCCACTTTGTTTCGTGCTCTAGAAACAATCGTTGGATTTCATGTTACAGTCTCTATTTTTTGTGTTTAAGGTAATGTTGTTTCACTCCTAGTCATGAAGACACTAGTATTATTTCTTGTGTAATATGACCTATGGATAATGATCATTGATGGCATTGCTATCTGAAATCATTGTGGACACTTGTGTTGCTGAAAATATTGAGAACCATGAATAAGAAGATGGTAAATATGGAAAACAATGTACAGTAAAATAACACTATAAAATAAAGCGATTAAAACAACACTATAAAATAAATCAACAAGTTCACTAGTAATCTGAGAAGGTATAACTTGAGTGGGCATAATCTGAGAAGGTAACTTATGGAGTAGTGATGACTTTTACAAACAAGAAGAACCAGTGTACATTTCAAGTAATGGAGTTGCAATACTTACTTAAATAGGATCCAAAACCATTTCATGGTAGGCCAATGTCACAACATCATTGTTAGTGGATGAATAACTGAAGACATTGGCACCTCATTGTAAGGTCAAGAAATCAAGAGGAAGCTCGATGAGAAGGGATTGGCCCGTATGCTGGCTTGATTTCCATTGCATAGTCTTTGGTTGATCTAGATATATTGAAAATTAACTTTAGAATGGCTACAACTATCACATTTAAGAAGCTCAGAGATTGATAGGATACAACTAATATTTATTTGACCTTCTTTCATCTCCCATTTTAGTTGATTTAAAGTTTTTATTGGCACACCGTAATGTAAGGAAGCAGAAAGGTCACTTCATGCTTCCATTAATTAATTTACTAATTAATGGTCCCATATAATATGATTTAGCACTAATATATGCTATATATTAGCGTTTCTTGGGCATTGAATTCCTCGTTTGGTTCTGGAGCAACCGTATCCGGTTGGTCAGTTAATAGTCGAATCCAACCGTCATTTTGAATGATAAATAAGAATAATGTATTAGATGATAATATTACAACGGTGTCTTGGCCTTAAATATGGCTTGGACACTTGGTGAGGAGGAGACGCCTCCTTTCATAATAACTTAATTAACCTAACTATCAATTATTTAATTATTATCTTATTTTATGTTCGTTGCATTGCCACTCCCTTTAAGGGATCTTTGTCCTCAAAGCTTGAGTATTTCCTATTGTCATCCTTCATTCTGAATCGGCGTCAGTATTATAATCGGACTAGATTTCTGGTGTAGAGACTTGCATTTCCTTTCCATTGACGATTTTGCAATGCATTGTCTGATTGTTCCTACATTTATGGCCAGGGGTTCAATCATCACCGCATCAATGACATGTGTTTTTCTTCTTTTTTCTATTATGACTTATACCTATTTTCCATTTCAGAGGCACGTGATTGAGGTTTGTGATGTAGATGGTCAGGTGACCAAGTATCTTCACAGCACCTACATTGTGTCTCTTTTTCTTGTCGATAATGGTTATCACCTCTTGTTCTTATTCCTTCTAATTTGCATTGTGCAGCTTTGGCTTTATTTCTTGCTACTTCTACATTAGGTATGTCATGTAACTTTAACTCTTTTTGAAGGTATGGCTTAAGACCTCCTAAATATGTTTCGAGTCTTTGCTTGTCAGACAACCCAAATACTCGTGTTGATAAGGAATCCCACAGATGTGTGAATTACTCAACGCTTCCGACCTGTTGTAGTTTGATAAGATTACTGAAAAATTCATCTTCTTTGATTCCTTGAAACCTATTAAAAAAATAAATTTTGAACAAGTTCCAGGTGTAGGAAAAATGGTCTCTCTTCCACCATAAGTACCAATTATAGGCATACCCTTCCATATGCATTGATGCATATTTCACCTTCTCCTCGTCAGATTGAATATTGTAAATGTCGAAGTATTCTTCTGCCTTGTTTAGTCAAGCAAAGCATTGGTCTTCACTTCCATTGTATTTTGACAAATATTTTTTTGCCTTAGATGGGTACACTTTATAAGCACGATATTGATTGCATTTTGCTTTACGGTTTGATGGCAGCTCTGAACTACTTGATGATGCAAGTGACATATTTGAACCGCTTTGTTGTTGTTGGCAATTTTAACCTTTTTATTCTCCACTATCTTACTGATAGCTTCTATTTTGGTGTTTAATCGTGCCTCCATATCTGGGAGTATTTTTATTCTATCTCTTATTTAAGCGTCGCATGGTTAATCTTTATTTTTTTTTGCAAATCTTCTTGATTCTTTGTGAGTGTTTCCTGTGTTGCAACACGAGGCATCTAACATGTTTGGACTGTTGACTTGGCCTGGACTAGGTATGAGTCTTTGTAACATATTGATTAATGTATTATGGTTCTACGTCATGGTGCTCAAGTTATTTGTTAAGGTGTTTATGTTTTGAGTCATGGTACTCATCTTGTCACCTCAATCTTTTTGTTTTTTGTTCAGGATGTCAATTTTTTCATCTAGCCTTCTTTCTAGTACTAGAAGAAACTCATCCTTGAGTACTGTATTGTTATTTTTCATCTCTTCCTTCAAGCTTTTTGGTTAACAACAAGGGACTTGATGTCCTTCTCCATTTTTTCGATTTTCTCTTTCAGTTCCACAATGGTCTCGGGCCTTGTATGCAGAGGTGTGTATTTTGATGCTATTTTGGCTTCTAAGGTGAATTTTTGAATAATAATAAATATTAATTAATTAATTAATTAATTTTAGTAATATTGTTATTTTTTAACAAATATTATAAAAATAATATATAATATTTGATTTTTATTAAATATATTTTTATTAATATATTATAGTATAATATATTTAAATTAATATATTATTTTATATTATATTGTTTATATATATGTATATACATATGTATATGTATATGTATTAATATTGTTATTTTTTAACAAATATTATAAAAATAATATATAATATTTGATTTTTATTAAATATATTTTTATTAATATATTATAGTATAATATATTTAAATTAATATATTATTTTATATTATATTGTTTATATATATGTATATACATATGTATATGTATATGTATTAATATTGTTATTT